>WNWU01000041.1:10098033-10177986 GCA_012654045.1 Ptyas mucosa | reverse complement strand
GCTATGCTGGCTGGAGAATTCTGGGAGTCGAAGTCCACAAGTCTTAAAGCTGCCAAGTTTGGGAACCCCTGCATTACTGAATATTCAGTGCTTAAAGTGCTTGAATATACTGTGCCCTTCACACAGATCTTCAGACATACAGCTATACGATATGGTAGAAGCTATAAATGCTGAATTAAGCAAAATGTTGAATAGTGGTATTTCAAAAATAGAACACAAAGATACAAGTTAGATATTGAACATGTTGATTGTGCCAACAAATTGAACAGCATACACGTTTATTTTCCCTTCTTGGAGTCTGTTCTTAAACTGTTTGGATATAGACCAGTCAGATGTTTTAACCAAAAACCATGCAGTTCATTTTTACCTGACGCTGACTAATTCTTGATCTTCTTTGCCCTTTTCTCCACCATTTCTGCTCTTATTACAAGTTCTTTCATTTCAGCTTTTTTTATTATCCATCTCCTTTATCTAAGCTGCATTTTTGTTGTATTTTTTCGGGTTGTCCCATTACTGGTTACAGAACTGCACTTTGTCAAGTGTTACAGTCTCTCCACTGATGGATTGGTAGAAACATTTACGATTTGACTGGAATTGGAGATTCTACCTATAGTGTGCAATTTGAACTTTGTATCTGCTGATCTTCTTGATTATAGCTGTTACTTGCTGCTTTATTTCCAGTGCTTCCTTGATTTTCCTTGTTCTAGGTGATCATTCTTGATTGGATATTTTTTTGGTTTTTTATTCTTCGGTTTTTCTTTCATCTGTTTTAGTTGCCTGCATCTGATCTTAGAATGCTCATCAGTGGTGGGATTCAAAATTTTTTACTACCGGTTCTGTGGGCATGGCTTGGTGGGTGTGGCTTGGTGGGCGAGGCAGGGAAGGATACTATAAAATCTCCATTCCCTCCTCACTCCAGGGGAAGGTTACTGCAAGAATAGATGGGGGGCAGGGCCAGTCAGAGGTGGTATTTACTGGTTCTCCGAATTACGCAAAATTTCCACTACTGGTTCTCCAGAACTGGTCAGAACCTACTGAATACCACCTCTGATGCTCATGTTATTTTTCAATCAGATCTTCCATTTTGGCCTGTTTTCTCATTTGCTGATTTTGTGTCTAGTTATAACTGCAGCTGTGCTATACATTAGTTGGTTTGTTTCTTGTAGTGAGCTAGTGCTTATATTTCATATTACAGTATTGACATCTTTTAATACTTGGACTAGCCCTGGTGACGCAGTGGTTAGAATGCAGTACTGCAGGCTACTTCTGCTTACTGCTGGCTGCAGTTTGGCAGTTCGATTCTCACCGGCTCAGGGTTAACTCAGCCTTCCATCCTTCTGAGGTCGGTAAAATGAGGACCCATATTGTTGGGGGCAATATTATGCTGACTCTGTAAACTGCTTAGAGAGGGCTGTAAAGCACCGTGAAGCTGTATATAAGTCTAAGTGTTATTGCTGTTGCTACTAGTTGTTTCTTTGGAACAAGCTTCAGTGAAGGCAACCTTATTCTGGTGTTTTTGTGCTGTTCTAGATGCTCAATTATTCTCTGTTTCAATTCCTATTGTTCGTGGGGATTTTTTGTTAGAAGGCTTTGTTCTTTCTATGGAGAAGGCAGAGGAGGGGGTGTCTGGTTTGGGAATGAAAATAATTCAATAGCTATGCTGCTTCCTCTATTGCGGACTCCCCATGGCTTGTCTGAGCTATTCTGGCAAAGCTTCCGATTTCTTTGCCCTGTGGGCTAGATCTTTGCAGTTCTTCGAATTCTGCTTCTGTGAATACTTTAATCTTTATTATAAATTGACATTGCTCTGCTAGTTTCTGTTCTGTTATTTCTGATTCTGGATGTTGTTCTTTCCAGAACTGATGCATTCTTTTCCTCTTATCCTCTTTTTGTTGGACTTGTAATTTATAAAAATTTGTAATTTGATTTGTAATAACAGATCACTATTTCACTGTTGTCTTCATATATTTAAAATGGGTAAAACAACTTTTCTTCCAGTAGTTCTGCAACTGCTAGCCCTCTTTGCAGAGTCAACAGTCCTGTGTCCTTGTAGCCCATTTGTCAGTAGATGTCCAGGAACTCCAACACCTCGCAAAGTTCTTGTTGACCTGGGCAACGAACAATCTAGAATGGGTTTTCGTAAATTATATTTCACTATATTGTTTATGGGAGAGGCATTCTTCATTTAGTGCCTCTTCATTTAGTGCAACATGTCCACAGTGGTTGAGCCTCTGGCATAACTCTCATCCTCCTAGGAGCTGGCAAGCCCCTTTATTTTTCTGTTGTTATATTATTATTATATTTATAATTAATTATATTAATTAATTATAAATATAATTATTATAGCTGCCTTGTATTAATCTGGGGAGGGGCAGTAAACAAGACTGTACCAAGAGATAACATTTTGTCATTCTATGCAAGGTGCATCAGATTTGCTAACGTAGAGGCACCAGACGTTTTGGCAAATAGAATTGCCACCAGAATTTTCCCATTTGAAAAAACACCAGAGATATAATAGGCTTGATCAAGTCCTGTTTAAACTCTCAAATGATGTAAACTAAATAAAACAAATATCATTTTGGTTTTGAAGAGATTGTTGGCATGTTATCTCAGCTGAGGAAATTAAACCTGATTCAAAGAAGGCAGAAGCTATTCTGGAAGCTCAACTCTTGAAAATCTGGATTTGCTGGTTCTTTTCTAGCTACTGTAACTATTGTATGACAGTTATTCTTAATTATGCAGACCCACTCTGACTGCTGATTAAAAAGAGAACCACTTGGCACTGATCTGCAGCAGCTGACTCTGCATTTCACTGAAAAATGAGTCCATTAAACAACCTTGTCTGGCTTATTATAATCTCAATATACCAAGTTTTGTGGTGACTGATGGCAGTCATTTGGAACTTGCTTCTATTTTGCTCTAGACTCAGGAAGATGGATCAAAGATGCCCTTTGTATATGCCAACTGCATACTTTCTTCCATAGAGCAGAGGATTTTATGGATCAAGCACCAAACTTTGGTCTAGAGAAGATTTTAATAATTTCTGTAGAGACATCAATTTGTACT
This sequence comes from Ptyas mucosa, assembly GCA_012654045.1. Taxonomy (NCBI): domain Eukaryota; kingdom Metazoa; phylum Chordata; class Lepidosauria; order Squamata; family Colubridae; genus Ptyas; species Ptyas mucosa. Next base: position 10,174,920 of record WNWU01000041.1, on the reverse strand, counting down.
ATTAATAGAACACAACTTCTTTGTACACATGCTTTAATCATACTAAACTAAACCATCATTTTACCACCTTGCAGACAACATCTTATTTAAATATTGCAGCCGTACAATTTTTGTTGTTCAGTGCATTTCAGGAAAAATGATCTCTGATTGCTCATTGTGTCTTAAATTACCTGAATCAGGATCAAATATATTAATGGAACAGTAGATTCATCAAATGCTCAAGGACCCCCTCCATCTGATTTCCAAATTTGGACTTGGTTTTAGAGCCAATCAGGATTTAGATCCTAATCCTGAAGCAACTACTCAGTCTCTCTCACACTATGGTGGCTAGAAAAAAGACTGTTCAATTGTAGTGTCCTAATTATGGAATTATCTCCTTGGGAAGATACTAATTGTTTCTACCCTGTGTTGCTTAAACAAAAATTAAAAACGTGTTACTTAAGATAAGCATCCACAAAGTAAACAACTTCTCTAGAACCAGACCACCTTATAGACTGTTTTTTCAAATTATTGTTGTTTGCTTGTTTTTACTGGAGATTGTTTTTGTACACCACTCTTCACGAGAAAAGTAGTAATGAAATATGTATGCATATATGGGGAGAAACTCCAAAAATCTTTATTTTTTAACATTTATTTAAGGCTTGGAGAAAGAAAACAAGCAAGTTATTTGAAAGGAGCATGCTTTTCTGCAACTTCAAAAAAAGCCTTTGCTCTATCTTTCAATTTCCCTCCAATGTTTCATTTTTAAGCTACGTGCCTTTTGCTTTTTTTAAATGCCGGAGGGCAAGAGAGTGAGGGCAGATTATATGACAAAAGTTCCCAATACCATTTTTTTTTAAAAAAAATGTTTTTCAGATCTGTTTTTGCACTTCTGAAGTTAATTACATAAGTTTTAGTTTGTCTTTGTTTTGTGCAATGGCTGAAAATATAGGCTGAAAAAAAATTAAGCTACTATGAAGGTCTGCCCTCGTCAACTTTCTGCCTTATATTTACAATCTTGAAATTTCTTACTTTATTTTGTTCTCTGGCAATAGCTTATTGCCAGAGTTCAAACGAGTGTTTTTGTGTTTTGAGGTCACCTTCTATCTTCCTTTTGTCTTTGTCTTTATGAATTTATTTATCAAATTTCTAAGGCTACCAGACACCATAACAACTCTAAGTGATATATAATATTAAAATCAGGTCAGAACAAAATAACAAGTAAAGAGGTACAATAAATGTTCAGAAATATCAATAAAATAACCTAGACATAAATATTCCCAACAGAGGCCTACCACATACCCAAGAAGAACTGGTTTTTAAGGCCTGTTTATGAAAGTCAGGGTAGTAGCCCATACAAATCTCTGGGGAATGCTCTTCAGCTGCTATGACAGTAAAGGCCTATTTCTTCAGTCCCATAAAATGACACTATGTAATTGATGAGAACTATAATCAATTACATATTCCTGATGGGAACTATCACACAATAGAGACATAAACTGTAAGAGACAATCCCTCATAGTGACAAATCCTATATAGATAGTCCTCATTTGACGAACCTAATTGGGACCAGAATTTCCATTGCTAAGCAAAGTGGTCATTAGATGAAACGTCACTTAACTGCGGAGTCTCCAGAAAATGGCATTTTTCTCCTGCCAACAAATAGCTGACTTTGCTGCCAAAGCCAGCTCTTTGGCAGCATGGTCCCCAGGTTTTGAACAGGACTTGGATAACTCATAATGATCCTCGGATGTCTGCGTACTTGTCTGGGAAGAGAATCGTGGATCACAATTCTCAGTAAGCAATATTGGTATTCAACAGGGTGGGCAATCTATAGTATGTTTAACTTTATTACTTTGTTTTCAATGCATATTTTTCTGGTTTTATTTTATATTTGTCTTTTTCACCGCTCTCTTTTTTTCTTTCTTTTCTTTTCTTTTCTTTTTTGGAGTTTGTATTTTAACTTTGAAAATAAAATAAAAATTAGGAAAAAAATCATGTAACTGCACTGCTTTTTTGATAGTTCTAATTGAGGTTGTTTGATGATTACCTTACTGTTGTTAGGTGAGGACCTCATGCTTCTCCTGTTCTGAAACTCTCACTTCCACTTCAACTCTTCCCACCTATCTCCCACCCAACCTCTGCCGCTTTTTGCCACCCTGTACTGCAATCCACCACTGCTGCTCCCTCACTGCTCCCAGCTGACTTTTACCATTTTCTTCTTTCTGCTATTGAGGCACACCTGGCCTCATCAGTTGATGGCCATTTGCAAGATCTTTCATGGAAGCCTTATAAAGGGTCAGCTGCTGCCACAGCATGGCAGGAAGAAGACTGCAAAGGTCACCTGATTATGGTGGGAGATTTCAGAGATAGGCAGTGGAATGTAGGGTGGCCAAAAAGGTGGGTGGGGACACTCAAAGTACACCCTGAGGTCCTAAATATAGGCAGGCTGCCAAGCACCCAATTTTAATTTTAATTGCTGCAATGGCCATAACTCTGGAAGGTCAACTGTAACTACCATTTGTTCAGCACCAACATAACTTTGAACGGTGGTTGAATAAATGGTTGATAAGCAAGGATTATCTATGCTATGAAGATATTAACCAGCTGTACTGGTGTGAATAGCTTTGACGGGAGGAAGAGCCACAGACTAGACAACTGTCACACATGAGATATGTCAGCCCACAGAAACAGAGTGGACATAGGAAGTATTTCAGAAGGGACCATCCTTAGTTTTCTGGAAAGTAAAAGTAAGTAGAAGAGAAATACTTGAAGACATGCAAGATGTTAGTCCTTTGAGGTAGTCCAGACAAGAAGCACAAATCATGAGTACTAACTCTCCTTTTATTATAAGGTTACATAAACAGAGTCTTGCAAGTCTAAAAGTCTGTGGCTCTTCCTCTTATTTTCTAAGGTCATCCCCACATACTACTATATCCAGAAACCAACTGGAAAACAGTGCAGCTCACAAAATAAAGATGTTCCATGAGTATATTGTGACACGTCCATAATTGCCCATCTGCTGGATAAGCAGCAGCTTCGGACCAATTTTCAAGGGAAGCCCCATGTGCAGTATAGGCAACAGTCTGTGCAGAAAATTACCAACAAGTGACTATTTGAAAAACCTCTTGGCACACAAAATGAATCTATACAAAGGTTTTCCTGGGCTCCAGATTTTGAAGTTACTTCCTTCTCGAAAGACAGTGATATAATGCCCCAAACCACACTGGGCCAATACATTCTGAATATTTTCTTCTGCCTAGAACTGACAGCAACAGTTATGATCCTAGGCTCTTTCCAACCATATGTTGACTTGCCCAACTCTGCCTTGGACCCCATCTATGGGGCACTACTTGCCAGATCCTTCCTTTAACTTGGCTTGATTTGTGACTGAATAAATCCTCAAACAATAGCAGTTTCAATAAGGAACATCTTTCCTGTGTGGGCTCTCACTTTAGCTTGTACTGAATAATACCGACTCTGCAAAATGGCTCACAACATATTGGACCACAATGTATTTGGCTTGTTTGTGGCTTAGTGTCTTGAAGGAACCAGGTCCTTGTGCTTTGCGAACTATGCTTTAGCCCATGATGGAGACCCAACCCACGGTGCGTTATTCAGCAAGCCATCATGTAACTTATTTATTTACTTCAGGCACATACAGGTAGTCCTCGACTTACCACCACACTGAGCCCAAAGTTTCCGTTGCTAAGCAAGACATTTGTTAAGTGAGTTTTGCCCCATTTTGAGACCTCACCATGGTTAAGTGAATCGCTGCAGTTGTCGAGTTAGTAACACGGTTTGTGGAGTGAATTTGGCTTCCCCGTTGACTTTGCTTGTCAGAAAAGGGATCCCCGTGACCTCAGGACATGGCAACTGCCATAAGTAGGAGTCAGTTGCCAAGCATCCCAATTTTTGATCACGTGACCATGGGGTTGTAAGTGTGAAAAACGGCTACTGTGCCGCTGGTTTTTTTTCCACCAGCACTGCTGTTAACTTCAAACGGTCACTAAACGGATTGTTGTTAAATCGAGGACTATTTGTATTGCCCGACCGCTCAGCTCTGTTCGCTCTAGGCTCCGTGACCCAGAGAAACCACAGACCCGAAAGAGCCTTAAAGCGGCCTGGCCCGCTTCCCGCTCTGCCCTTCAGAGGGGCTGACCCACCCCACAGCCCCACTTGGAGACACCCCGCTACGACGTCCACCCAGACTGCCCCCATAGACCGACTGGGTGACCGATTTCGGAAGGCTTGTCCTAAGGCTTTCGGACGGAGCCCTCACAGCAGCCGAGCCCCACCGCCAGAAACGACGCGACCCCAGCCTCCACCCCCCCGCCGCCTTCCCAGCGCCACCAGTCCCGTCGATACCCACCGAGCCTGCAAGCTTCCCTTCCTAAGCCGGCCCAACCGCTCGGTCTCCAAGCTCCAGGACGCCCGCGAGGGTTGCTAGGGAGGGGCTAAACCATTCCAAGTTTCAGGCTTGGAAAGGCGGCGCTCCTCTTTTCCGTAGTAAAAGTCATAACCTCCGCTCCTTTCCTAGCCCGACTCTAATTCTCAGAGACTTTACTCTGCGACTTTAATTCTCTTCAACCACTTGCACTCTTCCCTCCGACCACCGCTTCCCCCCTCGCAACCCCCACCCCCACCCCCGCGGCCAAGAAATTGGTTGCTTCTTAATAAAAGTGACGCGCGCTGGCGATGGGCAGGCCGGAGTTTCAAGGGCTTCGTCGGAAATTGCTCTCGCTCTCTCTTTGCCCCTCGAATGTTGCTGGCAAGAGAACTTATTGGAGTTGTTGGTGAAATACCTGCCGCGCTGCTAAAAACTGCTGCTAAATGCAAGGTTGATGCAATGAAGGTGGGAGCTGCAGTTCTAAGTGGGTATGCAAAATACAGCGGCGATAAACCTAAAGCATAGTACATAAGACGGGTCTGCTACAATGTCCTAAAAGCCAATGAATACTTCAACTTCAACCAAAACAATACAAGAATAGAATAGAATAGAATTTTTTATTGGCCAAGTGTGATTGGACGCACAAGTAATTTGTCTTGGTGCATACGCTCTCTGTTTACATAAAAAGAAAAGATACCTTTGTCAAGAATCATAAGGTACAACACTTAATGATAGTCATAGGGAACAAATAAGCAATCAGGAACCGATAATCAATATAAATCGTATAAATATAAATACAAGAGCACACAATAGATGCAGACTCATGATAAACCGATCCAAACTAGACTGCAGAAAATATGACTTCAGTAACAGAGTTGTCAACGCCTGGAATGCACTACCTGACTCTGTGGTTTCTTCCCCAAACCCCCAAAACTTTAATCTTAGACTGTCTACTGTAGACCTCACCCCATTCCTAATAGGTCTGTAAGGGGCATGCATAAGAGCACCAGCGTGCCTACTGTCCCTGTCCTAATGTTTTTTTATATTCGTATCCTTTTCATGTATTTATAATTATGTTTACACTTGTATCTGTCATAAAATACTTGCTTGACAAAAAACAAACAAACAAGTTATTGCACTTATTTCATACCCTTTCATGCTTATTTCAAGATTTTGCAACCTAGGGCTTCAGCAGGACGTGGAAAAAGAACTGGTAGATGTATAAGGTGGATTCAGAAGATGAGGGATTACAAGAGATTGCATTGTTGGCATCTGGTGGATAATAACTTGAGTCTTCAAAAACTTTTGACTGCAGAGTACAATAAATTGTGGCTATCCTTTAAAAACATAAATGTACCTGATCTGCCAGTTTAAGAATTTGTATAATGAGTAGAAGGCGACATTTATAATGGAACATAGAGTATCTAAATAGTTCAGAAGTAGAAAATGTACCATGGCTATATATCATCTTTTTTATTTACTTTATATGTAAAAAGAATTTGAAATATGGACTGTTACGTATAAGCTGGGTTGACAAAATCAGAGATGGTGATAAGCCGCCTTGGAAAGCCAAGGGAAATCATCCAAACCATAAAAAAGCAAAAGTTAGAATATTTTGGACATGTGATGCGACACCCGGAAAAATACGGCATCCTTCATTTAATCCTCCAGGGAAAGATTGAAGGCAAACGAGGTCCAGGCAGAAGAAGAATATCATGGCTTCAAAATCTAAGGGACTGGTTTGGACAAAACTCAGCAGCACTTTTCCGTGTGGCTGTTGATAAAAAGTAGGATCGCCAACTTGATCATCAACAGATATGGCGCAACAAGAAGAAGATATGTAAAATATAGCTTGAGAAATGCTGGACAACAAGAAATATAAATTGGAATTAATTTTTTTAGCAGAAGCATCAGCAATGTAAGATAGGATATTACTTTGATGATTGGAAATGAGAAAAACTTGTTGAAACTAAAGAGTGTTCAAAACCAGTTCTGTTCAGTATGTATATATGTTCAATATGTATATACACTATATAAAATCTCAACAGGCAATACCAGCATAACTGAAACAGTTGGAGAATAGGTAGTAAGAAACTTGGACTAGATGACCTCCAAGGTCCCTTCCAACGCTGTTACTATTAATCTTCCAAGGTTCAGAGTGGGGACTGTAGTCACATGAATTAGCAAGATTTGCTACTTAGGGCAAAAGCAATGAGAAATCTCAGCAACATATTAAAGTGCAGAGACATTGAGGTGACATATTGCAATACATATAACATATAACAACTTGGTTTTTCAAGGCCATGAAAACTGGATTAACAGAAAAGTTTAAAAAAAAACAACGCAAAAAACAGCCTGATACTTTTAATTGTGTTCAGAATACGAACACGAATACAAAACAAAAGAACAAATAATTCAATATTGGATGAAGCAAAAGCAGACTGCTTGTTGAAAATGTGACTAAAAAGCTAAAGCTGCAGTTTTTTGGACATATAATGCAAAGGCACAAGTCACTGCAGAAGACCCTGATGCCTAGAAAAATCAAAGGCAATAAAAAAAGACAAAGTGGCTAGTGACTCTTGAGTGTTGACACAAACATAAGTTTACAGAAGCAGTTATTGACAGACTGTCTTTGCAAAATGATGTCCATTGTGTCATGAAGAATTGGAAGTGACTGACTGAATACCAGCAACAAAAACAGCTGAAACTTCTTCCACACTGTGTGGAGATATCTATAAGGCCTTTGGCAAGCAAAGTTACAAAAAAAATAATGGGATTAGATAACACAGATGCTAATTTAGGTGTTGTTGGTAAACTAAAAACATTTTCTGCAACATGAAAGAAGCAATTCCCCCAAAATTATTTAAATGAAACATATCCCACTTTGTCCAGAATGAAGTGCAAGCTGCTAATGAAGAACTGTCTTCACACAGAATCCTTTGTTATCAAAGTTTACAAGTACTCCAGTATTTACTGTATCAGAATCACACAGTTAAATAAACACTGGAATACAATCGATCTGGAATATCAGCAGTTTTCTTTTATCAAGTAAAACTTGGTTAATTTTTCTGATGCCTGCAGGGAACAGGAGTTTTCAAGCTCTCAGATCTCACTTTTCTTTGTAAGAATTTATCTCAGTAGCATTTCTTCTATTCTTTGATGACTTTTTGGTAAAATCAGATTTGATTTCTGCACAGGCACAATACAATTATGTATAACCCAAGCGATGGACAGGAACTGAGAGACCGAAAACATTGGAAATGGCTTCTTTGCTGTCTTTTTACTGCAATGGAGATAACAATGGAATGGCTCTGTTTTCCATTAACTACTGCAAGGCTAAGCATATATTCTCAGTGTAAATTTCTTCAACTAATTTCACAGGAAAAGTTACATAAAAGGGATTCTTTCTTGCTACAGATTTTAAGATTACTACATAGTATAGACGCAGCAGGAGCTCCAAGAAATTATGCACAAAAGACCTATGTTTTTAACAAATGAAACTGATTTGCCAATTTCTTTGTAGATAATTAAAGAAGTGCAATAATAACAAATACCTTCATCTTCTACCAAACTCCCCAAAAGGAACAAAGCATGATGACACTTAAGAAAATAATGAGGCCTCAATTCTATGTACATTTGTATGGGATTAAATCTCATTTCAATCAATGAGCCTTACTTTATTAAGTCAAAAGCCAAATTGACTTAAAATTAGTTTTATGTTCAGGTAGCTATGTACAAATGGAAAAGTATCTGTGTATAGTTGGAAGGTTATTTCCACAGTTACTACAGCATGAACTTTCACAAGAGAGAACCAATTTCATAGCATGAACACTTTCATATAGCATTAGGTATGTTTCAGACTAAAAAGAAAACCAAGGTCAGACAATAAAGTAAAAAAGAATGATCTGAATTAGCACCTACAAAACGTTACCCAGTGAAATAATGAAATTTTGAATAAGTAGCATTGAGTAGAGAGTTGTAATTTAAAATTGCAATTTTATACCCAGTTGCCTGAATATAAATGCTCATAGGAAAAAATGGTGGCCACTTTTATATAAGCAAATATATTTATGGACATATTTGTGCTTTCTTTATGATTTAGGGGGTTGTACAAGACCCAGTGCATGACTTTATTTCATATTTAGGCTCTAGTAATACAAATTTAAAAGTGTTTAAAATTTCTAAGAATGTTAGGTTTCCAACCTACACATAGCAATTGACTGTGGGCTATTAGATCTGATGGAATGGAAGGCAGGGCCAACTGCAAACCAAACCATGTGTGAATGGAGCCCCATTTATTTCAGACGGAAGTGGTAAAATACTGCAAGTTAGGATATGCACCACCATGTTCAAGAGATATCCAGCAGGGTCAATAGATAGTGTCAAGAAAAGTATTTTTGGGAGACGGGGAAGAGAGTTCCTTCAAAGAATGGGGGTGTTGTTTAATAATAAAAGGAAACACAAATATTAATTACCCTAAAATAAAATGCAAGAGACAATAAGGGATGCAAATAAAACTCCATTTTTTCTTTTGGTGTAACATATAATTAGTTGAAACCAACTAATGGAAAATCTTACTGGTATGTCACAGTATTTGAAGTGATAGGTTTATTGGATAATTGGGAAATAAACATTAAAGGGAAAATGAGGTTTCAGAAAAGCTGAAGATTTGGCATTTGTCTTCACTGTAGATGTAAAATGACTTTCCAGACCTGCATGGATATTTTCAGGGACTAATTTTGAGAAATAAAAACGAAGAGTGACTCCTTCCTTTTAGTATTTTTTAAAATGGTATGTACTTCCAGGCCTTCCCATCTGCTAAGCAATCCCTTGTTTCCTTTTAGTTTCCTTGAGTTCTCAGCAGATGTGGGAAGAATAAAAAAAAGTAGCAAAATGGGCTGTGATTGATGGCAGGGGACCTCCAGGATTGCTAAGTAAATACAGGTAGTCCTCAGGTTATGACCACAATTGAACACAAAATTTATGCTGCTAAATGAAACAATTGTCAAGTGAGTTTGCCCCATTTTATGACTTTTCTTAGCCCCCCCCAAAATTGTTTATATATCAAATTTAGATGTGCTTTATTAATAAATTCAGGTAGGGTTAGAATTTGGCTCTTCGATTCCAGCACCTTGAATCCCACCTGTGTATACAACATCCTTCCTTCCTTCCTTCCTTCCTTCCTTCCTTCCTTCCTTCCTTCCTTCTTTCTTTCTTTCTTTCTTTCTCTTTCTTTTCTTCCTCCATCCTTCCTCCCTCCGTCCCTCCTCCCTTTCTTACTTTCTTTCTTTCTTTTTCTTTCTTCCTTCCTTCCTTTCTTCTTTCTTTCTTTCTCTTTTTTCATCTTTCCTTCCTTCCTCCCTTCTTTCTTCTTCCTCCCCCTCCCTCCCTCCCTCCCTCCCTCCTTCCTTCCTTCCTTCCTTCCTTCCTTCCTTCCTTCCTTTCTTTTTCTTCCTCCTCCCTCCCTCCATCCCTCCTTTCTTTCTTTTTTTCTTATTTTACGACTTTTCTTCCCACAGTTGTTAAGTTAGTAACATGGTTATTAAGTAAGTCTGGCTTCCCCACTGACTTTGCTTGTCAGAAGGTCGCAAAAGCGGATCGCATGACCCCAGCACACTGCCGCCGTCAAAAATATAATCCAGTTGCCAAGCGTCTGAATTTTGATCATGTGACCCTAGGGATGCTGCAACGGCCGTAAGTATGAAAAACGGTCCTAAGTCACTTTTTTTCAGAGCCGTTGTAACTTTGAACAGTCACTAAATGAACTGTTGTAAGTGGACACTGTACCTGTACCTTAGTTGGTGTTGGAGGAATCAGGCAGAGTTGAAGAAAGGCATCCCCTTCCCAAATTGTTTCTAATGTAGAAGAAAGGAGGCCACAGAAAGCAGGAAGTTCTGCTCCCAAGCACTAGCCCTGTTGGGAGGGAGAGGGAGAGCAGTATTGCCCAGTGGGTTGCTCTTCCCTGGAAAATTGTCTCTATTATTAACAAGGTATTGTTACAATTATCTTTTTTTGGAAAGGAATATGCTTTGAAATCTAAAGCAAGTCAGAAATCAAAGCAAAGCATTTTACTTGTCAATTTTCACTTTTAAGACATTGTAGCATCCATCACATTTTTGATAATTTTAAAGATGGGGGCAGCAACATGGCCACAAGAGGGCAGTGGAGATCACCCGATGAGCCACAGGCAGCAGCCACTTTCTGTGGGGCTAAACTACTTTCTCTGAAAACAGGTCCAGCAAGCATGTTGCCTGAAAGTGATTTTTTTTTTTAATGACATTCTCAGGGAAACATATATCTGGATGTGGTATACAGACGAAGAGGTTTGCTGAGTTTAGGAGCAGAGCAAAGTGTTCTTGTTGGAATAAGGAGCCCATATTCCGAGAACACGGCATTACCACGCACTAGCAATATAATTGGTTTCTAAATACTTGACCGGTCCCGGTAACTGAACATTTGCAGCCTGAGCTGTTCCTCTTAACGTTCCCTTCTTTATGTATTCTGTAAGTCTTTATTTGGGAACGCCATATCTTCTCTTTAATTCTTTAAAAAAGTTTCCACGGTAGTCCGAGATAGATCCCCTGCCCTCTTGAAAGGCAATGTAAAATGGCTACTTGAGCACCAGTTGCATTTAGTCCCAGTGGAAAATCCAAGTGATTTATCCAAGGCTCTTCAAAGCTTTAGTTCACAGCGAGCCTCTTCTGCCTCTGTGCTTCATCTCATCTAATTTTTACTGTGTGTTTCAAGGCTTGAGACAAAACGCTTCACTGAGTCAAAAGATTAAAGTGTAGAAGTTTAACTAGCAAAGAGTTCAAGCAGCCACTGAACCATAGCAGACCAGAGAGTTCCTGTGATAGGCAGGTGATTTCATCCCCATGCTCACCAGTCTTTGCAAAGAGCTGGAACTTAATTTTCCCATGGCTGCCAGAGACGAAATGATACACCTTTTCCCCCCAACATCCTGTGCCCATTTTGTTCTGTCCGAAAGTGACTGTGATCTCCTCTTCCATTGAAATCTTCATTACTCTCAATGGAAGTTTTCTTAAGCAATAAGCTCTATAAACAGCCTTCCAGATGGTGTGGAACATCTGAATTACAAGCTAGCCAACTCTATTTACCCTAGCCTGTTCTAATATATGCTCTGTATGGTTAGCTGCAGCTCTGACGTGATATGCAAATGGGAAGAAAAAAATTGTGTACTTTTGGTTAAGAAAACCATTGATAAAGTAAGTAATTTACCACAAATAATTAATGCAAACAAAACCGATGTGTTGCAACTCAACTCCCAGAATTTCCAACCATCACTGGGACCAGGTTTGGAAAAGTGGTTTTAAACTACTTATTCCAAAAGGAAAACAAATGTCACTATTCTCTCTTGTGGGTAGACTGTGGCCTAAGGGAAGAGTCTACATCAAATGGGGGTTTTAAACTGCTGTGATGCATTAGCCTTAGGGCTGCCTTTGCAGCCTCTCCAAAATTCCAGTTTGCGAAAAACAATAAATATTAGCTGGAATGTATATTATTACTTTTGAGAGCTATCCCCATGTTCTTTTTACATCTCAGTACCAGTTTTAAAGTTCCGTGGCTTTGATCATCTACACTACTATGGGAATGAGCTGTGTGAAGGGGCATAAATCCAGCAAGGTGACCTTAGGCCAGTTATTCTCCCTCAGCTATAGGAAGAGAGCAAGAATAGGCCAGTTCCAAAATCTTGGTCATGTGGCCAGCATGATTATAAGCCAAACAAACACAAAATGCTGTTCCCTTCCCACCAAAGTAAATAAGTAAGTACATACTTATTTATCTACTTGCCTTTGTGTGCTTTTGAACTGCTCGATTGGCAAGAGTTGGGGCAGGAACAGGAATTCAGGTATTTGGGTCTCAAACTGCTGACCTTCTGGCCAACAAGCCGAGTTACCACTAGGCTACCATGCCCCCTTAGTAAGGTCATTACCAGCATCCTTAAAAAGAAGAAAATGCTGGAAATGACATCATCTGCTGATTCATCTTTTCTTTCCTAACCATGTCAGAGGGAGCCTGGCAGAGCCTCTTCCTCTTTCATAGTTGTGTAAAAGAGAGATTTTTGGCAAACTTACCTGGTCCTTAGTTTATTGTTTAATTGTTTAATTGAGCTGGGTATTTTATATTATTCTGGTAATCATATATAAAGTTATCTGTTTTATTTTACTCACTGAGTTACATTAGCCTGAAATATCATTTTTGTTCCCATATATCTTGTGCTAGGTGTTGCACTTAAAAGTGGGCCATTTGATGGTTTTGAAGGATTCATTCTTGCACGTAAAAAAGTAAAAGAAATAAATTTGGACAACTGCAGATAATGATTATTCCAGATTATATGACTACGGTATATACAACAATCTTGAAAATTAAATGATTTAGGTTAAATGAACTTCCATTTAACTCTCAACTCATTGAAAATACTTGTATGATGTTTTAATAATCCTGAAGACTTTGAACATACAGATTTTAATGCATTTTGTAAGGCTACCAAAGATGAATTACAAGATGTCTGTTCTGTCCCATTTCCCATATACGGTAATCCAAATAAACAAACTGATGCAACAACTACTATTTTTTACCTTGAGTCACCATTTATACAATGTGGATTAATTATACAAAATGTGAATATTGGCACTTTGTGTTCTCCACATCATTCTCTCGGCAGAATTGTTTGGGGCGTGGGGCGATTACTTTGACTGTGTTGAGTAACAGCAAGCTTTCCATTTTTGTCAGTACACCCACATACTCACCCACAAGATAAGATGCTAATCTGGAGTAAACATCACATGTTACAGCAGTGGCCTTAAAATACATCTGACAAAGCTTAATCATATTTCAGCTTGCAATTTTATAAAAACAGGCTAGTGTTATGGGGTGTAAGGAAAGCACTATTTATAGAAAATGTCAGTTTTGTTATTTTTAATTAAAATAACTCACTAATCATATTTCTCTTGTCAAAAACCTGGCATCAGGGCAAAATAACAAGACTTCCAAAGTCTCTCTTCCACTTTGTTTTGCATCAGGTTTTGTTTGTTTGGTTTTCTGGATACTTCAGTTTCTGCCTCCATTTATTATAAATCTTAGTTGGTTTGCTATGTAGATAACATACCTGTCCTGCCTTTTCTCCAACAGCAAAAAGCAGCTTGCTTAGGTATCTTCTCCCCACAACAAGAAGTCTATGAGATAGACAATAATGGGCCCCAAGTCAGCTAGCGAATTTCCATGGCTAAAAGTAAATTAGAATGTGGATCTCCTCACTCTTAGTCCCACACTTAATTTTAGAGACTCTGAGCCCATGAAAACATATACTCTTAGAATGTTAGTGTTTTTGGTATCAGTAGAGATGTTGTTCTTAAATTAGCTGAGAAACTAGATGATTATCTATCTATCTATCTATCTATCTATCTATCTATCTACCCACCCACCCACCTGATATATAGAGCTACTCATCTCACAGCAGTGACCCTGGGCTGTGCTCAAAGATTTAAAACCATCACAGAACTACAAGCTTATGATACTCCAATTAAGCAATACCCCCCCTGCCACAAAATGATATCATAAATGATATCATAAATATCAACAGAATTTGCTTAGCTATTTGGCTGGAGGACAGCTAGATCTTCAGAGCCTTACAAAAATAGATATGAATGGCATAGCCTTGTTGTAAACAAACAATATACGTATTAAGTAAGGTTCTTAAAGTTCCCCATAGATCTCCTTCCCTTTCAGCTACAAGGCAGAAAGATTTCCCAAGGACCATAAGATATGGTACTACAGAACTTTGAGAATTGCTAGCGATCTCCTGTTAAGAGAATTGCCATCTCAGATCCAACATCCCACCATAGAGCACCTCTTGGAGAAGAAGGCATATGGGAACTTACTTGGTCTTGAGACACCCTCTCAAACTAGTGGTAGCTCTATCTACAGTAGCTCTAGATCTGGCATAATACAACATGGGGCATGCAGTCCATAAAGAACTAAAATGGAAACTGAAGCTCAAAAACTCTACTTTTTCCTTTCCATCAGTAAGCCAAAGAGGATCTTAAATACCTCATGAACTCCTCCATTAGAGCTGTATTATTTTAGTGGCTTGTATTTTGCTTGACATTACCCAGAAATCTTGGCTCAGCCTTCCATTTTGTTTGCATTCTGTTCTGGATCTAGCTAGACCAGCTGGAGAAGGCTGAAGAAGCTGCCAGAAACAAAAGGCTGTTTTTAGCTGTAATTTGTATATCTCAGAACATAAATGAATTAAGTAGTCATCTGCATATGCCTGCTAATTTGATTCAGGGAAATTTCCTCAAGTGATAGTACAATTATACACTGCATATCTAATTAGGAGCCACTGCTCAGCTGGTAAATACTAGGGTTGTGCAAAACATTAAAAAGAGGTGCTTTAGAAAACATTTTAGCACAAAGTATCTGTTTTCAAAATGCCAAAGTAGCCACATCCTTTACAAAGGCTCCAATGGCTACTTCAGGTTGTCGAAAGCCACTTCATTTTCCTGGCACTCCCCTAAGTCTATGGGTTGGGCTAGGATACAGGACTATCATATGTAGTCTCACCCCAGCATATGGTTTTTGCTCTCCGGCTCTATAAAGTAGTCTATAAACAGTGGCTCTTTTCCACTATTCATGAACACGAATGAAGTCCCTTTCCATTCCACTTTCTCTGGAATACATCACTATAATCTATGTCGCTGTAATCTGTTCTTCTATTGCCTCCTTTGTAAACATACCTGTTCTTTTATTTGGGTATTCTATTTTCGATCCTCAGCACTGAGCTTATAATTCTCCATGTAGTAATCTCCAATTGTTGATATATCCCTTCCTTCCAATCTTTGAACACTACTTCTTTTCATCTTATTTGCTCCTTGGGTTCTCTTAATATTTTCTCCTTAGGTTTTCTTGACATACTCTCTTTAGATTATGATACCTCAAATGAGTATATGAGTCCATCTAAGGAGCCCATTTTCTTCTTTCTAAAAATAAACCATTGCTTTCTCTGTGCCTTCTTGTTTATTCATATTTGTGTAAAATAAATGTGATAATCTGTTTGCACACTAACGTTTGCCTGGTATAATTTTTCTCTTGCTTTTAAATCTTTGCTGCGCTAATTTTATTTTCCATTGTTTGTGAGTGCAAGTGTGAAATAAATAATTAGTGGGACAGAAATAGCTTTTCCCACGTAACAAATTGCTGTATACAGATCATCCCCTCATGAGATTGGCTCATTCTGTGCACTTTGGGAAGAAGGATCTTGTCTAAGAATTAGTAACTTCTTAGATGGTAGAATGGCTCTGAAAAAATTCTGTATTTTTAACTTGTTCCTAAATTGATGAATTTAAGCCAGACATTTTATAGATGTCTTGTCAAAAAGTAGATATGGTGATTTTGTACCCATATTGCATCTTTGGGTTTTTAAGGCATCCACCCCATGTTATCCTGGTTGTTTCCTTTCAGGCACATGTACACAGACACACACAGGCAACACAAATCAATCAAGAGATGAATGTAGATTTAGCTCATGGTAGATTGTGGAAATTCCATGTACAGATTGAGCCCTAACTATTAGCAAATAGGTGATTCAATACAGAACTAACATATCCTTGAATGTCACATAGCAGAGTTGCCCTACGAAATGAATTCATTTAACTGGGCTTTGCATTTATTTTGAATACAACTTATTTTCTACTTGTGGCACATTTCAAAAATTGCCCTAGAACAATGGTTTTAGATTAATAATATGTTTTATTACAATATAAATATTCAGCAGAACAGTGAGCACTCTGAAACATTAACTGGCCAAAGACTTTTGATTAATAATCACGCCAGCCACTGTGGAATTTGCTTCTGCACATCACTTGCTCTCTCTCCCACTATGAGGAGCTACCCTCCTATGTAACTAGAAGGGTGCACATATTTTAATTTGACAAATATAGAATGAGAGGAGTTTATATATACTTTTCGGTCTCCTTTGGGCCCTGACTAAATAAAGCAGAAGACTGTTGCTAAGAGAACCTCGACTGTGTCTACAGATAATGCTAGGACTAGGGAAGAGACTCTTACCTTGCACTGATCTAAAGAAATAAGTCCCTTTCCAGAATAGTCAGGTGTATATACATAATTCTGATATCTGCGAGCAGTGGTATATTTGTACAACTTTAGTATGTGCCAAGAACAAAACGAGTGTGGAATTAACAGTGCTAAGTAAAACTGGACTTCTTCGCCTTGCAAAACCAAGAGAAAGCATACCTCTGCATTATATTCCTATCAGTCACCACAGTCAAATCAGTTGGTCTGTTTATCACACAGGCTTCAGAAATTGTGTCTGCCATTATGCTACAGCTGAATTGGTGTCTTGACCAAGAGTCTGGGAAGCAGGCTGAGTCGTTCTGATTCCTAGTACCGTCATCTCATGGGGTTTGTGAGTACAGGTAGTCCTTGACCTATGACCATAATTGAGCCCAAAATTTATGTTGCTAAGTGAGACATTTGTTAAGTGAATTTTGCCCCATTTTATGACCTTTCTTGGCACAGTTGTTAAGTGAATCATTGCAGTTGTTAACTTAGTAACATGGTTGTTAAGTGAATCTGGCTTCCCCACTGACTTCGCTTCTCAGAAGGTCGCAAACGGGGATCACGTGACCCCGGGACACTGCCACCGTCGTAAATATGAGTCAGCTGCCAAGCATCTGAATTTTGATCATGTGGCCATGGGGATCCCGCAACAGTCATAAGTGTGAAAAATGATCATAAGTCACTTTTTTCATGCTGTTGTAACTTTGAACAGTCACTAAACGAATTGTTGTAAATCGAGGACTGCTGGTATAAAAGAGCTAGGAGGTCACGAACCATCATTTCTACTGGAAATGTTTCTTTAGTGAGTTCTTAAGATTGAGATAATGTATGAGGGAATGCAGCTAATGGTTTTAATAGTTGCTAAGAAGAAGGGATTTCAAAAGAGGCTGTTTATATGACAGGAAATTCCATCTAAACATGCTTTGACCCCTTCGACTATCTATTTCCCCCCTCTGTCATCGATGATAATTCTTCACCATCCAGCATTTCTGAGGCAGAAACTTTCATTTCATTTCATTTCATTTTCATTTCATTTAATTAGATTTGTATACCGCCCTACTCCTGAAGGACTCAGGGCGGTGAACAGGCACGAGATAGAATACATCAATACAAAAGTTAAAACATAATTAAAACCAAATTAAACAATTTAGCCCGCGACAGTTAAAAATCCCAATAATTTAAAACGAATTAAAATTTCACTTTAGAAAATTTAAAAGATATTTAAAAGAAAAGGGGAGAAAATTAGGCCAGGCCGGCTTGCTGGAATAGGAGGGTCTTAACAGCACGGTGGAAAGTACACAGATCCGGGATCCTCCGTATCTCCGGGGGGAGCTCGTTCCAGATAGTAGGTGATCCCACAGAGAAGGCCCTCCTCCTGGGGGCCACCAGTCGACATTGTTTGGCTGACAGCACCTGGAGGAGCCCCTCTCTATGGGAGGCTGTTTGTGGTAGTAGGCGGTCCCGTAAATAACCAGGTCCTAAGCCATGGAGCGCTCTAAAGGTGGTAACCAGGATCTTGAAGTGCACCCGGAAGACCACCGGGAGCCAGTGCAGCTCGCGCAGGAGGGGTGTCATGTGGGAGCGCCATGTTGCTCCCATAATCACCCGTGCAGCCGCACTCTACGTCCGTTGGAGCCTCCGGGTGCTCCCCAAGGGGAGCCCCATGTAGAGAGCATTACAGTAGTCCAGGCGGGAGGTGACGAGGGCATGAGTGACTGTGTGTAAGGAGTCCCGATCCAGAAAGGGGCGCAACTGGTGAATCAGGCAGATCTGATGAAAAATCCTCCCGGTCACGGCCGTCAAGTGCTCTTCTAAAGACAGCTGTGAATCCAGGAGGACGCCCAAGTTGCGAGCCCTCTCCATGGGGGCCAGCGATTCGCCCCCAATAGTCAGCGATGGCATCAGCTGACTATATCGGGACATCAGAAACCACAGCCACTTGGTCTTGGATGGGTTAAGCCTGAGCCTGTTCCTCCCCATCCAGATCCGCATGGCCTCCAGACACCGGGACATCACTTCAAGGGCATCGTTGGGGTGGTCCGGGGTCGAGATGTACAGCTGGGTGTCATCAGCGTACAGCTGGTACTTCACCCCAAAACCATGGATGATCTCACCCAGCAGCTTTACATAAATGTTGAACAGAAGGGGCGAGAGGACTGACCCTTGTGGCACTCCACATATGAGGTGCCTCGGGGTTGACCTCTGCCCCCCTTTCAACATGGACTGCAACCGGTCGGAGAGAAAGGAGGAGAACCACCGTAGTACAGTGCCCCCACCCCTAACTCCTCCAACCGGTGCAGCATGATACCATGGTCGATGGTATCAAAAGCCGCTGAGAGATCTAATAGGGGAGGACAGAGGAGCAACCCCTGTCCCGCGCCCTCCAGAGATCATCAACCAACATGACCAATGCCGTTTCCGTGCTGTGCCCAGGCCTGAAGCCCGACTGGAATGGATCCAGATACGTCGCTTCATCCAGGTACCGGGGCAACTGTCGTGCAACCACACTCTCAACAATCTTCACAATAAAGCGAAGGTTGGAGACCGGACGATAATTAGCCAACACTGCCGGGTCCAGGGAAGGCTTCTTGAGGAGGGGCTTCACCACCGCCTCTTTCAAGGCGGTGGAAGTCACCTTCACCCAACGAAGCGTTTATAATCCCCTGGAGCCAGCTTCGCGTCACCTCCTGGGAAGCCAGCACTAACCAGGAGGGGCACGGATCCAATAAACATGTGGTCATGTTCAGTCCACCCAGAATCCTGTCCAAGTCGTCAGGGGTCACAGGATCAAACTCATCCCAGATAACAGTCTCAGGACCTGCCTCAGTCATCCCCCCTGAGACTACCCAGTCGGAGTCCAAGTCTTCCCGAATCTGAGTGATTTTGTCATGCAGATATTGAACAAAATCCTTGGCTCTACCCTCCAAGGGGTCCCCCCGCACTTCCTGGTGGAGCAGGGAGCGGGTCACCCTAAACAGGGCGGCCGGGCGATTATCTGATGATGCAATAAGAGCAGCAAAATATGTACATTTTGCTGCTTTTATTGCCACTAGGTAATTCTTAATGTGAGATCTTACCAGTGTCTGGTTGGATTCAGAAAGACTGGCCCTCCAACTACTCTCTAGGCGTCTTTTCCGGCGCTTTATCTCCCTCAGCTCCTCAGTGAATTGAGGAGCTAGGTGAGATCGGCGCCGGGTCAGAGGCCGCAAAGGCACGACCCGAGCCAGGGCTCCAGCGGCCGCCCTATCCCAGGCGGCCACTAGGTCCCTAGTCGAGGCGTGTGCCAGAGCCTCAGGAAATGGCCCAAGCTCCATCTGGAACCTATCTGGTTCCATCACTTTCAGTTCAGCCTTCATAGAGACAGGGAAAATTAAGGAGAAGACAGAAAATTAAGGAGAGGGCAGAAAAATTAAGAAGTGCTCCATTCTCACATCTTAAAATTTCAAGATGGAATTCCAAATGCATGGTTTGTACTGAAAATAAAATTTACTGCATCCTCAGCCTTGCTCATTATTTGCAGTTCCACAACCTTAGAAAAAAAAATTCTCTTGTTGATGCAGAGGAGGTGGATGTTAAACCATTAAAGGCTGCCTGAAAGGAAGGACATGGCCTGCACAATCTTCCCTCACGCATTTCTTCATTTTCTGCGGCCTTTTCTGCTCTTGTATCTGACAGAGTTTTCAGACCTCTTTCCATAGTCAGGATATGGTTCCCTTCATAAGGGAAAGATACACTCCAGACAAGACGCATCCTGCCAGATGCCATCAAAGGCTGGCAGTTTTGTATTGATGCTTTCTCTGGGCATAATCAGTGTAGCAGACTATAAGCCCTTGCTCATTCTTTTGACATCTAGTTTCCAGGCAACCACCAGGGGAATGGGAGAGGAGAAGTCCTGTTTTCACTCCTCAAAAACTGTGCAAAGAAAAGCTCACATTTGGCATCTCCTGATTGCTGTCCGGAGTCGGCACTTGACTGAGCTAGGCTTAGGCATTTCAGCCTTGTGGAAAAGTGTTATTTGCTATTTAGGCACAAAGAGATTCCAGCCAGCCTTGTTTATATAAAGTGATTAAAAAGACTTCACAGAAGTCCGAGTGAGGATGTGGGCAATTGGGACCAGGGGCTTTTCTGAATAACAAGAGTCATCCAACCTTCTTTGCTGGGGCTTGCTTTATCATGAACAGACTCCTGAAGAAGATCCTCTTAATTCTGTGATCTTTTTAGATCAGGCTAGACCTGATCAACCCCTGTTCATCTCAGTGTGCTTGGTGCAAAGGTTTACTTTTCTCCTTACAGGTAGAGAGCTCTTCTGTCCCCTCATTGTAACTGTATCACGTATTTAGCACTTGCCACCTTAATACGTGGCTGTGGGGAAGAGAACGGAAAAGGAACACATGAAAGGGAGCCTCATCTGGCATCTTTCCGATAGCCATGGGCTGACCCAGGAGTGTGGGGCAATGCCAGCCTCATTTAGAATCCTCCACCGCCTTCCGAGACCTCTGCTTCTATGCTGGATTTGAAAAATAGCAACCCCTGAGATATTGGAACACTGCTATCATGTCTCCCCTGGTCCTTCTCTTCATTAAACTAGACATACCCAGTTCCTGCAACCGTTCTAACAGCTGTATTTGGGGGGGGGGGGTTAAAGGTTCATTTATGCTTTATTGTGTTGTGCCTTGGATCCTGTTCTTTGCTTTTCTCCAAAGAACAGTCTCTTTAGCCTTTTTTTAAAAAAATCTAACTTGAATTTTCAATGGAAAAACAAAACTCAGGACTCCTTTGCCCCAAGTCCAGGCTCTGTGTAAATCACAAAGAGCTGGGTTGGGTCTCCCTTGGTTTGCCGAAGCCTCAGCCCCACTTCACTGCCTGCCATGTCCTCTTATAGAACTGACATTTCCAGTCCTGACATTTCCACAGCTCCATCTGGGGATTAATGGCTGGATATTAACAGTGATGGAGGCTGTTTATCATAATTAGGCTCATGAAGCTCTTGAGCATTAGGCTCTCCCTTTCCCCTCCCACCCTTTTAATCAATTCTGAGGGAATAAGAGCAGAATCTAACAGCAAAAATAGGTGACAGACAGACAGGCCTGACTGACTGACTGACAGACTGATTGACTGACTGACGGATTGATTGACTGACTGACAGATTGATTGACTGATTGATTGATTTTGGTCTGCCAGGATTCATCTGTAAAGCTAGCCTAATTGTGCATGTCTTCATAGGGATAACCCCAAGCTTGACCCAACTTGGACGTAATTGGAATTACCGAAGACATTTGGTATTTTGAAAAGACGTGTATTATTTTGACATTTTCTGTAATTCAGACCTTTTCCAAGGCAATCTAAATCGACAGTCCTGACAGGGATATTTCAAATACTGCAGATATTATAGTGCTATATCATCTGTAAGTGCATAGAAGAAAAGTTAGATCATATGCAGTTTCCCATATTTCCTGTTCCTGTGACTTCAGGGGGACCTCAGAATTACTAGATCAATATCTTTTTTAAAATATAATTTTAAGCAGTTTTCATTGGATCTAAGGTCAGTGTATTTTATGGACATTTGAAATATGCAACAAAGGAACATCCATTGTGTCTGTTACTTTTATTGTTAATATCTTTCTTATATGTCTTGAAACTCTCAAGTGACTGAGGAAAAAAGAAAGGAAAAAACTAAAAAAATAGAATCTGTACCAATAAATCATACACAAAAATGAAGAAACACATACAAAAGCACAAACACACACTCAAAGGTTACATTTGATATGCAAGGAAAAAAGAAAAAGGAGGTGAGTTAACTCAGGTTTTCACCAACATTGTTCCTAAAGTTTTCTTCCCATGTAAAATAAGTTAAAATAAAATAAGTTTTTGTTACTTAGTTCAATCTTGGGGAAGTTTAGAATTTCCTTTCAATTTCATTTGGTAAAAAATTGTACTCTTTGTTAGGAGGTGGTAGAAGGAGCTGCTGTTCTCACTTTATTTTTATCTTTCCTATTAATATTTTTCTCTCCCTCTCCAGCCTCCCTGGCTACTCACAGTTCCTGATTTTTTTAAAAAAAGAAAATTTGTGAAAAGAGTTCCTTTATGATATATTCCCTTGTTAAATCACACAGTTTGCTAGAGAAATAACCATAAAAAGAGAGACAAGATACTCACACACAGTGTGAAAATTTCAGCCAAGGGAAAAATAATTGAAAAAAGCCAAAAGTCTTTTTTTTTAAAAAAAATTGATCCTTCGTAAGGGAATCAGCAACTAAATTACATGGTTCTCTCTCAGCTATAAAAATTTGGACTTAAGCCGACTTTCTTTATTTCTGAAGGGAGAAAAATATAAAGTTATCCTATATTCACTGAAATTTCTGAGAAAGTATATATGGGACAAGATATACCAACCCTCCATTTACTCATAATGGTTGGAATATGGAGACTACTTTTTCCACAAGAGATGCGATTAGTGGGAGCCCTTGAATTGTGCTTTTCTATAGTGGTCCTGAATGACAGCCACTTTGGTGTAGTGTTTAAGGCATCAGGTCAGAAACTGGAGGGCTATGAGTTCCAGGCCTGCCTTAGGCCCAAACCCAGCTGGGTGATGTTGGGTCAGTCACTCTCTCTCAGCCCTAGGAAGCAGGCAATGACAAATCACTTCTGAAAAAACTTGCCAAGAAAACTTTATAAAAAGTCATAAAAACATACTCAAAGGCAAAAAAGAATGTTTCTGACTTTATCAAATAGTCCTCAATTGAGGCACCAGTAACATCGCCATACCAGTTATTCCACAGGGTGTTTGAAAGTTGAAACTGCCTGGTTGTGCCAACAGTTATGTATTGTGATTATTATGGTTTGTTATTTTGATGCTCTCTTTTGGATTATGTTGATGTTTAAGAGTTGACAAAATGACAATGTATCTATTTTAACCTTGATGAAGTAAACCGACTTTATATTCTTTCCTAATAATGTCAATCTTTAGTCCATTCAAATAATACCATCAAACTTCTTTTCATTTTTTCCCCCCTTCTCATGAGATTCTACAAAACTTTTAACAACTCTCTTTTATAAATCCAATAAGAGCCATAGTGGCAGAGTGGTTAGAATGCAGTACTGCAGGCTAACTCAGTGCTGATTGTCAGGAGTTTGATCCTGACAGGCTCAAGGTTGACTCAGTCTTCCATCTTTCCGAGGTCAGTAAAATAAGGACCCAGATTGTTTACAGCCCTTAGAGAGGGCTGTAAAGCACTGTGAAGCAGTATATAAGTCTAAGTGCTATTGCTAATATAGCACAATTATCCGGGTCTCACACTTGGTTTATTTTTTGTATATCCCTTTTAATTATTAAAACGTCAGCCAGTTTTTTTGTATGTTTAGTGTAACATCTTTTTCCATGTCATTCTTGTAGCCTATCATTTGTAAATCCACTTTCAACTCAGTCTCTGTTTTGTCAGATAAAACCTGTTCTTCTTCCATTACATTTTTTTTGACACAGTCTATTCACAGGAGCAGCCATTGCTGTTGACATTATTAACTTTTGACTCCACTTTTTAAAAGTGTCCTTCCAACACTATTTCCAGTATTAGAATATTTTGCTACATTCTGTAATTATAAATAAAGTTTAATGTTTTTCTCCTCTCATTGTAATCTTTAGTTCCCCCCACTGTCCAGTTTTTCAAATATTAACTTGTTATCTTTTTAAAAAAAAATTAAAACAAATCATTTCCCCACAGGAAAGATATTTTATAATTCATTCCAATATTTTATTTCAAATTTATCTGGACCCTTAGTCTACTTGTAACTTTCTAAAAACAAAGTTTTAATCATTCTTTTGCTCTTTATCCCCCCCAATTAAAATTCATAAACTTGTAGGGGTTTTCCCCCCTAAATATTGAGGGAATCCCATTTGCTGCTGTGAAATCTGTTGATCCAAGAGTTCCTAATATGGTAGCTGAAAAGCAGTTAACAAGCAATTTCTGAAGGTTACTAGAAAATCAATTATGCAAACTTAGTATCCTTTCAAAGCAGCTAACCATTGAGCAAGATGGCTATTCCCTTGTCTCCTAGAATAATAAACTGTCTTGTGAAGAGTAGCTTTCTGGAGCACTTGTGGATCATCTGAAGTCACTTCCTTGTTCAGAAAGCTTTCAAAGAGCTGGTCTTACTCACTGGTTCTTGGTCACTGCAGTCTTCAGCTCCTCTTTTTTGTGGGGCTGTCTTTAGGCTGCCATTTCTTTCTTCAAAGTCAGCTTGTTTGATTTTTCTTGCTTGGAAGATACATTGACTTCCAGTCATTAAAAATATTTCTGGTACATAATATAAATTTAGATGAATGGAAAATGATTTGGAATAAAAATTACAAATTAACAAAAGCGGCAACATACAAAAAAAACCCAATATAAAATGCTATACTGGTGTCATTTAGCGCCTGCAAGACTGGCAAAAATTTATCCGAATGTAAGTCCTAAGTGTTGGAAGTGTGGTCAACACCAAGGTACCTTCTTCCACATGTGGTGGCTATGTCCCAAAGTGAAGAGGTATTGGAGCAAAATACAACATTGGCTACAATAATTAATTAATAGCAAAATTGAATTAATTGCGGAAATTTTTCTCCTGGGTGTACTAAAAACCAAATACGACAAAAAACCAAGATATTTAATCTTACACATACTCACAGCAGCGAGAATCTCATATGCGCAACATTGGAAAGGAAATAATGTACCACCAGAGGGATTCATTTTCAAAAAATATTTGACTGTGCAGAAATGAATAAATTAACATTAGAACTAAATGAAAAAGAGGATTCAGAATACTATACATGTGGGATAATTGGTACAGGTGGATTGATAATCGATTTAAAAATGGATGAAGACTAGTATAAAGTTTAAGATACACACACACACATATATATGTATGAATTGTAGAATTTATAGGAATAATCAATTTAACCTGCTTTTTGTGGGAAAAATGACACTGTGTGTTCGATCATGTATTGGAATTTTGGAAAAGGAAAACACTACAATAAAAATATTTTTTTAAAAATAAAAATATTTCTGGTAATACCTATCCTTATTTTTAAGTGAATGGTGCAGAGAAAATGGCTAACCAATTTATGACAAGGTCCTAGGAAATCTCCCCACTTCTGCTTTTTTCCATGAGTTGTATTAGTAAAACTTCAGTTTCCTTATAAATCATGTTCACTAAGCTGACATTTTGTTTTGTTTTATTTTATTGAAGTTGATATTGGAATTGTTATCTTGGTCTTAGCCATTTTAGTTTTCTGTTCAGTTTCATGCATTTTGCATAGAGGTCCTGATAGTCTTTCTGACATACATACCAACACTGCAAAATATTTTAAACATCACCACTATGAAATATCTGAGTTTTCTCAATGCTTTTTACTGTTAATGTTTGCTCTTAATAGTTATATACATGCTGAAGAACTACAAAGTTAAACAACAAAGATTCTTTTTCTCTATTAAATCTTTATTTAATCGACTTTTTAAAGGGATGATTATCTATGGATTCTTCTTCTAATTAACTTTTTATGATAATCATGCAATTAACCAAATTATATATTAGAATTAGAAGACCTTCCTTTGATCTGTTCTATTCTGAATAGCAGCTATTATATTACACCACTGCACTATAATATGGCAGGTATGATATTCTGTATGGAATATATTATATATTACATCACACATATAATGGCGAACAAGCAAAAGTCATGTCTATGTGCGCTATTTATGTACAAAACAAAAATTCCAAAATTACACACAATGATAAAGTGTTTAAATCTTGCTGTTGAAAGTAATGCAAAATGACAACAAATAACAAGTATCCAAATAAATGACTGGTTTTTAATTATTGATGAATATCAATGAAAAGCCAAAGAATGAATAATAAAATGGATGAAACTAGAGTATCAAAACTTATAAAATGGATAAATAGAATAAGAAATCTGGCATATTTTATAATGTATCAACATTGCTTAGCTCACTGTAAGATTTGCAAACAAAAAAGCAAACAAAATGGAGAATATTAATAAGTTGTTCTGATATTACCTGGAAATTCCATCAGGAATTTTTTGGTATATATGTATGTATGTATTTCATTATTCCTCTCTATCTCATTTGTACCCAGTTATTCCAAATGTCTACTTTCCTTGTGTATTCTGGTGCTGCCCCGAGTATGCCTCTCCCAGTGACTTCCTGGTATAACTCCCAATAATTCCACCAATGAGTTTCCAGCACAAAGAGATTATCCAAAGCTTCCTCTCCAGATGTTTGCTAGGTAAACATAAAAGATTTTGTGTTTACATATTATCCATTAACATTCTTCTGGTGATGCTGATTGAAGGTAGTAATTATAGAACCAGATGGGGGATGTACATACCATCTTTGACATCAAGCCCACACACCGCTGGGTGGCATTTTTTTTTAATGAGAGGCCAACTACCAGCAGGAAGACCAGCAAAACAATTAAAAACCGAATGTCTAAATCTACCACTTGGCTTGTTGCAGGTGAAAACTAAATGCTTTTGGCTGAAGCATTTGGCAAAATAAGTGTATATGGGAGCCATTCCAAGCTAATGTGCTTAAAACTGAGATACCCCTTGTTACAACATGACAGCAATAATACAATAATTAGATGCCATCACCTTTATGTTCATTGCTGAAATCCTTGTATATAGAAGGGTTCTCTATGCAGTGGATGCTATGTTTGAAATTAATGTAGCACATGGATTTTTTTTTCTGTGTAGACTCTAAATTCACTATTACATGATGCTGAAGGCTATCAGATGCTGGTATGGAATCTCTGTAGATATTATTTATTTATTATTAGACTTCTATGCTGCCCATCTCACCAGGGAGACTCTAGGTGGCTTACAGATATGCATTTAAAATACAATATAAAACATTAATTAATCTGTATACAATTTAGCAATCCAGAAGCATTGTCAACAGTCTTAACCTGAAGGATTATAACAATTGTATTCAATTTTAGTCCCTGAATGTCAATGGGAATGCTGGTCAGGACACATTTACAAATATTGTGTAAATAAGATCCAGTTCTATCTTAGTTACCTATAAGAATGAGAATGAATTATGATTGTTCTAAGGTCAGTTTTTGTTCTCAAACTCTAGACTTCCATGGATGTTGGGACTACAGTGCTTGAAATTCCTAGCTGGCAAATCTGACATAGTAACATACGAACCAATGAGGCCATTCAGTATATCTCAGCCCTTGAGTTTGCTTGCAAGGTAACTACTGACATTGTTAAAGACTTCATAAACTGGATAAACAGTTATGATATTCATAAAGAAAAATGGAATCCAACTGATAATAATGACACAGGGTCCCACAGGTAATAATAATATTAATATAGGCTCTGTATTCCACAAATTTCAGTATTATACAGAAAGAGAATACTGTTTAAAATATTACTACTATTATAATAACTTGGAATAATTCCAGTTTTTCACTAATACAAAACTGGCCTTATTACCATTTGTAAAGTTAGAAATTGGTGGTGTTGTTTTTTAGCCCAGATGTTAATTCTACTATTCTCAAGACTCCTTGGGGCTATTTTTTCCTCTTTGAATAGGTTATCAAATGTGTCAAACCTGGTTTAACACTCCAGCAGATGAGTAGGATACTTAGTTTGGGAACATGCATAAGCAAACCTGATATTTAGAGAGATATGGATAACCTAGCAGACAGAGCAAATGGGGAACAAGACATGAGGTGTGAAAAGTGAAATGGAGATGAACCAGGGTAAACTGCACAAAATACAAGATCTATGTATGTTTATAGATGAGTTCCACTCCAAATGCCAAAGAGATGCATTAAGTTTTCTATAATCATTTTAAATGCTTAATAGTTCATAATTTAGAGGGGATATGATTGGGAAGATCACATTTTGTTCTAGCAAGCAAATTAAAGTTGAAGTGTCATGGATTATTTACACAAAGATAAATCTCTCTCTTAGACAGACTAGATGCTAAGTCTATTACTTCAGCAAAGCTCTTATCATAGTGCTAGAAGCATAATATAAGAGCCAAGAGCCCAACTTCGATTGGCTTTACTCAGTTGGAAGTTTGGAATAGGGTTTCTTGGACACAGTAAATAGAAAGAATTGTTATTTGGGAAGGCAGATTCTTAGATCTATATCAAAGCTGCCAAATCAGAAAGTTTCTTCTTGTCACAAGAGAGTGTTTCATAGCCACATTTCACTGCTTCTCCTGTGGTTTATGTCTCTTAACTACAAAAGCTGGAAGCCAGGGTTGTTCTTTTTTATCACTTTTATTTTTTTTTATTATTATGAAATCTATATTCTTACCCAGGAATCTCCAAGCTGTGAAATGTACTGGTGTTTTTCTGGTATTTTGGTGAAGTATCAACAGATGGTGTGTTATGCCACATCCCTGTTTGCAATTTATGTTAGGAAAGAAGCCATGGTAGAAGGTAAAAATAAATAAATAAAGGTAATGTCTCCTTCTAGTCAAGCTTAACTCCTGATGACTTCACAGACATATCTATGCAGTTTTCCTGACAGCATTATGGAACTGGGCTGCTGCTGTCTTTCTAGGATGATTTTTAATTTCCCAGTTTAGTTTGTGGCTCCAGGATTCCCTTAGGAGGGCCCACCTTGTTTTAGTTTCCAAGCTCAGAAAAGGTTAACTAGTTCATGGATAAGTGTGTATGTGTGTCT
Organism: Ptyas mucosa; assembly: GCA_012654045.1. Classification (NCBI taxonomy): domain Eukaryota; kingdom Metazoa; phylum Chordata; class Lepidosauria; order Squamata; family Colubridae; genus Ptyas; species Ptyas mucosa. The sequence goes on along the minus strand of WNWU01000041.1, from coordinate 10,145,749 downwards.
GTGCATGCTGAACAACAACAAAGACGGATGGAAGGCTAGAGAGATTGAATTTCTTCACCTTTCTCTAGCTCTGATTAAGCTCTTGGCCCCTAAATGATTTGATAAAGGAAAGGAAGACAAATTCATGCTATAAGAATCTGAGACAGAGAATGTGTTTTTTCCCCCTCACTATACAGTCTGTCTTTGTTTCTGATAATATGTTACATTGGAATGCAGCTTATCTGGTCTGGCACTGAACACTGAGAACACACTGTTGTGATATTACAAATCACTTCCAGGCTTTATTTAGAAATGATTGGGTTTGTTCCATATACAAGGAAGATAATTGTATGAAAGTAGGTACAGATTAAAATCAGAGCAAAATAAGTCTCAGCGAACAATACTGTATAAGCCTCATTAAAAGTATTACCTAAAGCATTTTGAGTAATTAAAACATTTTTTTTTTCTCACGGAGAAGATCATCCTGAGACAATCCACATTTTTATGCAAGGTCAGAAGGTTGCACCTTTTATTAATTTGCATTTTACCGGCAGACCTGGTCCAGCTGGACACACTTTGACATGGGCAAAATTGCCTCAGTTCATGAATTCTATTGCTGGAAAACCCACTCTGGACAGGCACACCAAATATGGACAATTTTGAGCTAAATATTTGCAATTAAAGAAGAAGAAATAGTCACAATCATAAAGGCACAGTTGCCCATTAACTTATCAAATTGAATCCATTGATGCATGATTACATATATTTGTCACCTGAATATTGATTTATTTGCTTAATCAATTTGTAAAGCCACTCAGATGATTCTGGATGGCAAATAATATCAAAAAGAAATGAATATATCCTAAAAAAAACCCTGAGAAATTTAGAAGGAAACTTAGGGAGTACCACAGCCCTTATGATATATCATGAGAACTTTTTTTTATCCAGTGAAAAAGGAGAAATCTGAGCAAAGAATAGTTTCACTTACCTGTTAAACAGGGACCTGGGAGACAGTTATAAATATTTGAAAAATTAATGTTGAAGAGATAACTTTAGGACTGATCTTGCAAGCAGTGAGATCTGAAAGAGGCACCAAGAAAGATGTTGGTCCTAGTATATACGGTATATATGGGGGAAGGTGCCCATCTGGACTTTACTTCAAGCAGTAAATTATCTTGGGCTAATATAATGGAAGATTTGATTCAGGAAGATATAAGGTATTATTTAGGACTAAAAAATAAATAAAGATGCCTATGTGAGTATTGGTAGTCCAACGATGACACGTAATGAAGCATCCCATGCCGTCTACAATGAGAATATAGACTTATTTTCAGCATCACAGAATGGTTCTCTTTATACACTGCAGCTGTATGCTAAGGAACACTAGGTTCTAATACTGCTAATTTATTTTATTATTATTTTATTATTCATATTTCTATGCTGTGCACTCTTCGAGGACTCTGGGCTGCTTACACCAAAGACAGTATATTAAATAGCATATTGCCCTCAACAATCTGGGTCCTCGTTTTACCCACCTCGGAAGGATGGAAGGCTGAGTCAACCTTGAGCCTGGTAAGATTTGATCTGCTGATCTGCTGAACTAGCAGTCAGCTGAAGTAGTTGCAGTACTGCACCCTAACCACTGCGCCACCTCGGCTCTATATAATCGGCTGGTAGTTAACCTGCATTGGCTTCTGACTTTCGTAAGAGACCATATACATTTTATCTCAATTTAGAAACATACTTGTAGCCCACCTCCCTTATACAAATTGCCCCTTCTTCTGTCTCATTGTCAACATCTCTTTGTTGATGGTTGGTAATTTATCCAGAAGTCTCCCATAATCATGTGGAGGCAGACAAGTTGATCGTGGAGGAATACTATCTTATTCTTCAACTGTTCTGTGGTGTAAAATAGAGACCATCTCTTTTCCTAGAATAAGCATCTACATGGTATACCTGAATTTTAAAAATGAGATCTTCATTTATAAATGTAAACCTTCTCAAATGTTCTATGTTAAAAGAAGAGATGATTTAGGATCTATCCTTGATGCTCAAGTCTGAATTAATGGTGTATAGACTATGCCTTATTAGTCCCATCTCCAGTATGCAAATTAGAAATGGCATTAACAGCTGATTGGCTGCTGCCTGTTATTTCAAGTTATACTATCATAATAGGGGGTTAGAGCCTTTGGGAACAACACTTGTACTCTGCATTTCTGACTTCTGCAATAAAGCCCATGTATTTTGACTTCATCAATAAGCAGGAACAGGAAATCAACACAACCAGTTTCTTATGGGAAATCAACATGGATGATAAGTTATATACCACTAGGCCTATTGTTCTCTTTTTTCCCCCTCCAGTGCTATTGGGGACTGCTTTTACTTTAAGATTTGTTCCAGGCTCTGTAAAAATAACTGATATAGTTATCAAATAATACCACCACCACCCAAAATCAGATTTGTACACTATTTTGATACCTATTTTTGGTAGATACCTGGGAACAGCAGATGGAAATAAAATTAATGGGCAGAGACTGAGTTTGTGAATCTGTCTTTGTTCCAGGTTAATCATTCATAGAACATAAAAGCATGAATGTTTAGCTAGTTGTTCATCTATCTATTCAGAATAGTAACTGCTCCCCACTTACCTACTCACTCACAGCAATCAGAAGCAAAATGATCTGCCACCGCCTAGTTCTTTAAAAATGGAGAGGTCAGGGACCAAATCCAGGACTTTCTGCATGTGAAGTCTGTGCTCTGTGAGCTCTGCTTTCTCTACAACTTTAACCTAAAAGGCCAAATATTAATCTGGTTCAAGAATTAACCAGAAAAAAAAGAAGCCATCAGTGTGTGCAAGGGATATTATTCCAAAGTGCTTGGGAGAAGAAGAAACAATAAGATGACCAATGATGCCCTGAAGAAGACAGAAAAATTAGATTATACTTCTCAATATGGATTACAATTTGTCATGTGCTTCAGAATTTTAAGATGAGACCTGGACTAAAAAATCCTCTAGGTTTCCAATTTATTATATAACAATGGGTCTCAGGAGGACAGCAGAGTATCTGTGATATATTTGGCTTGATGCTGCTTGGTCCTGGAGCTCTGTATTCTAACTCACATGAGGCTGCTATTAACATCTTATTGCCAATTATAGGATGGTGTCTTCTTCCCTAGACATGATTGGTTGATGAGTCTTAGAGAAGAATCCTTTTTTAAGAGATTCTTGTACCCGTAGGTGGATTATGGATGCCAAAAAAGACTTCAACAATAGTCAAGAGATTGATATAAGGGTGAAGCCTACTACTTTGGGATATTATGTAACTCAGGGTAAGTTTATCACAATTATAGAAATGAATTGTCTATATTAACTGCTATATTTCCTCCAGCAGGAAACCAAAACCTTTTTCTTCCTTGGAAATAATTTCTGCTTTCATGTAGAAGACATACTTTTGCCTCAGTCTCACTTTTTAGCCCTGTCTGGGACTTTTGGGATTTAGAATCCAATTCATGTGGAGGAACCAAGTTGGGAAATGTTGTCTCATACAGATATGAAATATTTTGTGATTTACACTAAGGCAATTTGAAGCGGCTTAAGTGTAGTACTCTGTATTCAAATATAGTTTCTGGATTTTTTTCTTTCTTTCTTTGATGGATCACCTCAGTTTGACATTTTTATGTTGATTTTACTTTTGTGGCTTTTATCCTAGCAAAATGAAAGCTGGAACAATAAAGAGAATCCAAGAAATTAAAGCAGAAGACACCCTGTACACCACAAACTAGTTCTGATATACTACGAAAATAAAAACAGTACTGGAAATGGAAGATCCAGGATATCTCTAAACTCTTGGTGGTGCTCTTACTTGACCAGTGGGCATGTCCACCTTCTTTTTTGCTTCTAGACAGGACCTAACATTCCAACTTGGTTTTGTTTTCCCATCCTGACAGGATTGATGCATCTCTATAAGACCCAACAGCTTTGTGATGCCATCCTGGTAGCTGAAGGCAAGCATTTCCCATGTCACAGGTATGTTTTTTCTGGATTTAGAGGTCTCATCGTTTTTAAATGTTGTCCTGAAAAACCAAGTCATGTTATATGTAATCTGCAAGCAGATGTTTTATCCAAGATTGTGAGATAGATAAATAAACTAGGGCAGAGAATGTATTAACAACAAGATATTGCAGTTCTAGGAAGCAACTTGCAGAATCTATGATACTCTTTGTCACAATGGATCTCCCCATATCAGCCACTCAAATCACCCGTACTTTTATGCAGCTCATGTTCCTGCCAAAGCTTGAGTTGTTTATTTTTGTCTAACAAACTTTTTTTTTGTAAAATTAGCATAGCATAAATCCCTCTCCTGCTCCTAATAGTTGAGATTTATGTAAATGAAATATAATTAAAGTTAATAAAATTACGCCGGGAGTGAAGAAACTGGAAAGAGATATACACTCCTCCTTCCTAATATGAGGGTCCAGGGTCATCCAATAAAAGTGATTGGCAGAAGACTCAAAGAAAACAAAGTCCTCCTTCATATATCACATAATTAATGCACAAATTTCATCACCACTCATTATGTTAGACAGCTTTAAAGGAGGATTAGATATTTTCAGGGAAGATCAACCAATCAGTATATAAACAGTTAATGGCTGCAATAGAAAGACAGAATCTCTTGTATTTGGGGGTACTAGACATCAACTTCTAGACGAAAGCTCCCCTTTTTCATTCCTTCATGGTGGACTTTGAGTAACCACATTGACTGGCCGTTATGGAGAAGAGTGTGTTGAAAAAGATGGCTTGATTAGTTTAGAACAGCATTGTCCTTCTAGTTGTTTGTATGCATGTATGTTTGTATTTAAATTTATCAGCCACCCAACCCCAATGGACTATTTCAATATTTTGAAATATTAATATTAATGCTGATGTTAAATTGTTTGTATTTATCATAATCTGGTAAAATACGGATCACTTTAACAGTCATGGAACATATAATCAACCTTCCTGAACTGCCCAGTTTTCAGATCAGCAACACTATACTTTCCATTATCCCAAACCAGCAGGGCCAATATGTGTAATGATGCAGGATAATAAAAGTGATAACACATTATGAATGTTCACAGTTTATCAAACTTGATCTAAAGTCTCATTCCTTCATACTGTATTCTCAGATTTGGAAAGATTTAAAAAATGTACCTTTGCTAATGTTAGCTACCATTATTGAAAACAAACAATCATCTAAGGCTGCTTTTAGCATGGATTTAAGAACTCAAGAACTAATGAAGTCTTCAGCAAAACTATAAGTTTTGATGGGTGGGTGGAGGGGAGGACGGGTGGAAGCCATCAGTGACAAGTTATTTATTCAGGCATATTAAACAGTCAACTTCTCCACTTCCCAATTCTTCAAAAGAAGTTTGAGACCAACCCATTATCACTTGCATTCCTGCCAATCATGAAATGTTGAGAAAAAGACTATCTCTATGCAGGAATAGGGGAGAGGAAAAGAAGCTGGGAGGTGGACTGAAGCAAGTCCCTCGGTTCTACAGAACAATTAAACATACCAGATTGATTGCTATCTGAGCACACTTGGCTTCTAAGTGTTGCTGGTATCATGATATAGGACAGGTCAGAGCTTCAGATTCTGAACTCAGGCAATTTTTACATTCCAATTTTATGTTTGTCCTGTTTCACAATTGTTTGTGTTATTTTTCTTTTTAAAGAAATCCTCATGGAAGCTTATTCAGTGATTGTTTTTCCTAACTACATAGTCTTCAGAGTATTTCTGTCTGATGGACAGTTTTTGTTAAGGAATTGCTTTTAGGTTCAGTGCATTTTTTTTAACACTGATTTCCCTAACATAAAGCTTTTCTGTTTGCATTATCTATTTATGTGTTTTATTGCAGTTCTTTTTTGAAGAGTTGCGTCACAATAGTTAGTAGAAATACCAACTGGTAAAAATGTTGTGATTTGGATATTTTTGGAAGGCATGAATTAGATTCGCATGGACATTCAAACTCAGTGAACATTTTCCCTATCCCCATTTAAAAGAATTCTATACAGTAAAAAATGTGCATCTAATGTTTAATCCAAGCTCACATTCTTAGTATTTTGCCGGTTCTCTTTGTAGGGCATTGTTGGCTTCGTTCAGTCCATACTTCCGTGCCATGTTCACCAGGCCCTTTAGAGAATGCTGGGAAAGGCAGGTTGTATTTGAAGACATGGCCTCATCCATCCTTCAGATAATCTTAGATTATCTCTACACAGGACGGTTACTACTTACACCAGAGATTGCACAAGATCTTTTCACAGCAGCCAACAGGCTTGTCATCCTTCCTTTGCAGGACATTATTGGCAGGTAATTTAGTCTAAACAAAATAATGTTTTGGAGCTGAAATTGGGGCTGTCTGAGAAGGTGGATGACTCCTTAAAAAAATCTAAAAGTAAAACATCCTTCTCTCTATAAGATAAATAATATTTTTATAAAACACAATTTATTTCATATTTATTTGAGACATTTGAGCAAATAATCTGTGATGGAATATTCAGCATGACTGTCTGAATGGGTAACAATGTCTGACGAAGTAGCTATATTTATTTTGCTCTCATATATAAAGGGAGCATTTGTAATTTCATTCTTATCTTTAGTATTGCATCTCAGTCCTTCCTAAGGGTCCAAAGAGTTTAAGATCTTTCCATTTACAGTTGAGACAATACATGTTTGAAATATATTAGCAAAATGAATGAAAAATATCCTAATCTACATATCCTATGTAATTTATTACTATAGGCTTTGCAGAAAATATCACAAGTGCTACTACATTATCAATTAAAGTGACATTCATGTAAATACAGTCATTGAAAATTCCAGCAATCTCATAGCAAGTTATTACAGCTACAGTAATTGTCTAATAGAAATAGAATGTTTCTATAATTGAAATCAGGAAAAATAGAAGATGGATGCATAGCTAGTCTTGTTGCCATCTCTATTTCTGCCTCAAAAATATGCTGCCTAAAAATGAGCAGTATTCTTTCTGGGGTCCTCATCTTGGAATTGCTATTGTATATTTAATTTCATCATTTACTTTGGAATTTGTTCTTTATCCACATACATCAAGAGTGTCTGTGCTATATGGTAACAAAAAAAAATCAAGCTGACCACCATGATGGAGTGAGCGATATTCTGGCCACCATCTTGCTTTTTTGACCATACCTTGCAGACATCCCTGATATACATGATTAAAGATCTCCATTTTATTCCAGTCATCCCAGTCTCCTGCCTCGCCTTTGCTAAGGCTTATTTTGGCTCAGGTCCTACATTTTGCTTTACCAAGTGCTGACCTGCCACAGAACAGCCCTCTTTCTGTATTCTCCCCAAGCATTCCTTCTTTTTATTCCATCTCCAAGGAAATTCAATTCCTAACCCTCACTTATTCATTGAGCCTTCTGTGAAGTAAAGTGTGCTCTCAATTAATGGATTATCTCTCCAATGAGTAATCGTTCATGCTTGATGTTAAATATTTTAATCTTTTATTGACTCTGATTTAGATTTATGTTGTAGAACACTCTGAGATTAGGGTACTCAGCAATGTAAGAATGTGTCAATAAATACAAATCAAAAGCAGAGTCATGAGGGGCTCATACTTAACTTTATATTTAAGAGAGCCTGGTGGAAGGCATAAATTATTTTGCTGACCACTCCTTTGTGAACATTTTGTCTTTCTATAACTGCTACAGAAAAGATAACTTTGTGCCCTTTGTCAAACTTGCCTCAGTAGTTATATTTGATCTTTAGTGAAGGGGAAAATTGGCCAATGTCTGTGGGCATGGTGGATAAGCCATTCCACTAATGAATTATGCTCCTTCCTTCCTTCCTTCCTTCCTTCCTTCCTTCCTGCCTGCCTGCCTGCCTGCCTTCCTTCCTTCCTTCCTTCCTTCCTTCCTTCCTTCCCTCCCTCCCTCCCTCCCTTTCTCCCTTTCTCCCTTTCTCCCTTTTTATCTTTTCTTCCTCTCCTCTTCACTTTTTGCACTTACTAGGTTCCTAGCTGACAGCATTTCTATGGACAGTTGCTTAGAGATTTATGCTCTGGCCTATGCTCATAATCATCATACTTTGCTCCGTGTAGCCTCACACCACATCACCTTGAATTTTGAGCCTCTTTCTGAACATGAGTCCTTTCCAGGCTTAGATCTCAGTACAGTGATTAGCATTGTCTCATCAGACAAACTTCTTGTGTCTTCTGAGCTAACAGTTTACCAGGCTGTGCAGAACTGGGTCAGGTCTCAACCTGCTGAGCACTTCTCACTCATCAAAAAGCTGATGCAACAAGTCCGACTTCCACTTTTAACTTCCGAGGAGATCACAAGAGTCCAGAAGGACATTATTGAAGAATATGGGCATGCCCATTTACAATGGGAGCAACTGGATGGAGTAGGAAGATTGCTGAAGAGTGGAGGTCTCAGGCATGGCATGTATGATGACTGGATTGTGAGCTTGGGTCTCTTTGTAAGCAACATGCAAGGAGGAGTAGTGGAGCGTTTGAAAACTCATTTCTTGGGGTTCAATCTACAGACAGAAAGTTGGGAGGAGATACCACCCTTGATGTATCTGGATTCCTCTGGCTTCTTGTCTGTAGGGCACAAGCTTTATGTATCTGGAGGACAAAGGCTTAATGGTTCTGTTTTATGCAACCTGCATGAGTTTGATGCTCTGACTGGGAGATGGATGCAGCTACCTTCCATGTCCGTACCTCGACGAGAACATGGTTTTCTAGCATGCAAACAGAAACTATATGCTTTGGGAGGCCGGAGTGGCCGAAGTGTGCTTGATTCTGCAGAAAGCTTTGACTTGGAAAAGAAGACCTGGTCCCCTATTGCCAATCTACCCTTTGCAGTGAGTCATTTTGCCTCTGCTTCACTAAACAAAAAGCTCTACTTAATTGGTGGGTTCTCTCATACAAGAGCAAATGGTCTTGCCCACCGGGGTATCCTGATTTACAATACAAGATTAAATGTGTGGAATCAGATGCCATTAGCTTTTCAGTGTTACAAATCAACTGCAGTGGCGATGGACAATGGCATCTTTGTCATTGGTGGACTTGTTGAAGAGAGCAGCCGGCGTGAAACCCCTGGCACTGTAATCAGAGCTCTGATTTCTGGCACCCATAAATGTTTTTTCCTGAGCAAGGATGGCACAGTGAGCCAAGATGTGGCCATCCCAGACCTTCCTATATTGGTCTTGCCACCTTGTGCTGTGCAGTGGCGGAGAAGAATCCATGTGCTGGTGGGCAATACGATTTACCAGTGGAAACCCGGGGAGCCACACTGGACGAGGAGTCGGAAAAGTGCTCCCAACACAAGGGTGACGTTTCTAACTGTGGTTAATGGAGTGACTCTGAAGGTGCCAAAGAAGACTCTGCAACCTCTTTTACGGGAAGCCTCAGCAGCCCTGACAGCCCTTTGGGTGGCTGACAATTAGGAGCCTTTTTGGCACTTTCAAAATCTTGAGCCGTTCTTCAGTTTCTTAGGGTCATCTTCTGCCTTGAATGGAGAAGTCCATCACATCAAGCTGCTAGCCTTGATATCACAAGGGCAGATTTCTTTAGAAGTAGGATTCAGTTACACTGATGCACTTGAGAAGAGGCTCTCTGGCCCAGAGCAGTGGACTGCTGTTGAATAAACTCCATTCCTACCTTCAACTCACTGTACTTATATAGTTGTTTTGAGTTCAATATGGTACAAGAGAAAGATTAGAAGTTTATGACTGACAGAGTACATTCCTTGGGAAAAATAAGAGGGTTTTCTCTCTCAGACAGCCTGTATCTGTTTCAGAATTTCGAGCCAGAACCTACTCTGGTGTGTGTGTATACAAAAGAGGAATGGAGGCAATTTTTGTAACACAATTTATTGCAAGGTCCTGTTTGTACTACAGGAAAGTTGGTAACTGTTTCTTAACAGAGAGTCGAAATATGTGGCTTCTACACCATTTACCTCTTTCTGAGAAATAAAACAGTGTGGGTTGGTGGTGAGACATCTTGTTACAAAAGCTGTATTTTCAAGTGATATGTTAAAACATCAGTTTAGGGCTAATGTACAGAAATGGGTTATAAGTCCATTATTTTAGGAAAACATCTTCCTAGGAAAATTAATAATGAAATCAGCTTTTGTTTATTTTCACACACCATGATAATAACCTATGGAATATCAAATTACTAGTCCTTATAATTAAGATTGCATGTCTAAAAGCAAAGGTTTTTCTCTCACTGTTTTCCATCTTGTTTGTCCAGTGGTGCTTTTGCTACATTACTAAGTAACATCTGTGCTTCGTTCTGCCCTACCACAACCAATTTTTTTTCCTCCATTCAATTGCATCCAGTTCTTGGGGATTATTTGGACATGTCCCTGAAGGTTTCTTGGTGGGAAGTAATTTACCATTGCCTTCTTCCTAGGGATGAGAGGAAATGACTGGCCTAAGGTCACCTAGCTGGCTATGTACTAAGACTGGACTAGAACTCACGGTCTTTTAGTTTCTAGCCTGATCCCTTAGCCACTACACCAAATTGGCTTTCACTACAACTATCACTATTACCATACCCAAACTTAAAAAGCCTGGTCTTAGAGAGTCATTACCTTCTCTGTAGTAACTACTTCTTTCATAAAATGAAGTGGGCCATGGCTTATATCCAGAAGACAAATATAAATTCCAAACAATTTCAATAGATTAGAGAATTAAGGAAATGTAACAGACAGAAATCATTATGCACTTGTGGACTAGGAGTCAAATCCATATCCATAGGATCAGGAATATGTTGGCAATAATACTTATAAAAAAGATCTTGGAACTTAGTGTTCTGTCCCCGTCCTCCACACAGACACAACCCACACAGACAGACGAAGGTTAAAGGAGTAGCACACACACGGAAGGTTCGCTATCACGACTTGGCAGCCCTTTGTAAACCGGCTGCCAAGGTCTTTACTAAACAAGGGGGGGGGGGAAATACCTCCACCAGATAACAAAACACATACACACCAATTGAGGGAAATATAATTCAAAAGTCCAAATCTTTCCAGCCGGCTGATGCTTAGCTCCAAGGACTAGCCAGGGTAAAACTTTGTCCGTCACAGAATTCCAACTGCTACCCCACTCCTTTAAATAACCTGTGGGGTGTGGTCCTGCTAATCCCTGGCATGCTTCCTCATTTGTTGAGCTCTCTTACCACGCCGGCGCTGGCGTGGGTCCAGCCACCTCTGGCCTTCCTCATTATCCTCCAACTGATCGGAGACACCTGGCTCCTGACTCATCTCCTCTCCTTCGGCCGGCAGCTGATGAATTACCAGGGAGGAGGGGCCGGGGGAGGGAGGCCTGGCTGACTCCTCTCCCTCCTGTTCGGAGCCTTCTTCCTCCGATGCGATGGCCTCGGGGGTCGGAGCCACAACACTTAGTTACAAACGGAATCTGAGTCTGTGGTAACTAACATGCGCCTGAAAAACAAGGTGTGCAATTTTACACTGCCTCAGCAGAAGTGTAGTTCCTGAATCAAGACAATAATAACTCCACTTTATTCTACATTAGTTACACCTCACCTCAAATTTTGGGAAATACACTTGAGGAGCTTTCAGATGAATTCAGAAAAGGCTAATGAGGTAGGGGTAAAATTCAGCAGGTTCTGACAGGTTCTAGAGAACCAGAAGCGGAAATTTTGAGTAGTTCGGAGAACTGGCAAATACCATCTCTGACTGGCTCCAGAGTGGGGTGGGAATGGAGATTTTGCAATATCCTTCCCCCAGGAGTGGGGAGGGAATGGGGATTTTTGCAGTATCCTTCCCCTGCCACGGCAACTAAGCCACACCACACCCACCAAGCCACGTCCACAGAACCGATAGTAAAAAAATTTGGATTTCACCACTGTAATGAGGATGATCAGGGGATTAACAGAATAACAGATCTGGAAGTGACCGTAGAGTCTTCTAGTCTAACCCCCTGCTCAAGCAGGAAAGCCTATAGCAGTGATGGCTAACCTTTTTGCCATCGCGTGCCAAAAGCGGGGGGAGCGCAGTGGGGTCACATGCATGCGTGCCCACATCCATAATTCTATGTGCCCCGCCCCCCCGTGTTCCCCCCGCTTTTGGCACGTGATGGCACGGTGGGCCCGTTTTTTGCTCTCCCCAGGCTCCAGAGCCTTTCTAGGAGCCTGGGGAGGGCAAAAACAGCCTTCCCCCCCCCCAGAGGCCCTCCGGAGGCTGGAAACAGTGTATTTCCTGACTTCTAGTGGGCCCAGAAGGCCCGAAAATCAGCTGGCTGGCGCACGCATGCGTGTCGGAGCTGAGCTCGCGTGCCCACCGACATGGCTCCGCGTGCCACCTGTGGCACCCGTGCCATAGGTTCGCCATCATGGGCCTATAGCATGTCCAATCTCTTCTTGAAAATCTCCAGTGTTGAAGCACCCACAACTATTGTAGGCAAGTCATTCCACTGATTGATTGTTCTGTCAGGAAATTCCTCCTTAGTTTTAAGTTGGTTCTCTCCTTGATCAGGCTAGAAACTAAGTTCTGCTAGAATATATGGAAGGAATTGGGAAGATTCCTTAACCTTGAAAACAGAAGACTCAGGTCACTTCCAGATGGTAACATTAAAGAGATATATACCAATCCTTGATCTGGCATAATAGTATGCTAGCATATATTTCCGTATTCCCTTTGCTCATCTCTATTCTGTATCAATACCTAAGCTGGAAATGGTGCTGTCATTACTAATGTGTGAAAAGGAAAATAAAGGAATAGGTGGATTATTTTAGCTTCATTTCCCATTGAATCTGACAGCTTGAAAATGTGGGGTGATGCTTAGAATAGTGGATTTAGCCACTTGTCAAGTTGTCCTACTAATAGGTCTCAGGCAGAGATGAAGACATGCCCCCAATGCTCCTGTTTGACACAATCCTTCCTCCACACCTGAGACCTTCAGACTATTTCTTAACATAGGACTACCTTCATCTGAAAGAGTGTTAAATCCGGATCCAGATATAGCCTGGTTGACCAGTCCAAGCACAGGGGAAGAAGATGGGCTAAAGTGAGAAGTAGTGAAACTGAATGAGTTCTGTTCTTAGCTACATCTATATGGAAATGGTAGTGCAGGCAGGGAGTGACCAAGAAACCCAATTCTGACCGTGCTGGCAACAGTATCTGGAAGTAGATAGTAGAAAATCACAGGGAGCACCCAGTTGTGGTTGCCTGTGCATATAATAACAATAATCACCACCATTGTACTTTCTGCTGTAAAATTCAGAGTGAGTACACAAAATGGCATCAGTGCCTAAGTAATTAATAACAATAAAAGTAGGTATGCATGTTTGTGTGTGTGTGTGTGTGTGTGTGTGTGTGTGTGTGTGTATGTATCAAAATTATATAGCTGCTCATCTTACTAGAGTATGTCAAGTCTATATGATTTGAAACCCCTGGCTGGAAGAAGTAACATAAAATCAGCAATGCATCGAAGGGTAACAGAATCGGCGACACAGAACTGGCAGAACCAAGTCTCTTTTCCTGATTTATCTAAAATTACTCAGCAAGGACTTGCACTAGACATTTTAAACAAATCCCAGGGGTTCTTTGCAAAGGATGCTAAACTCATGGTTAGTAAAAAATTGTGTATGACCTGACAAGCAATTTGAGAAGCACCAATCAGGCATTACACATGCAGATGCCTTTGTGGAAAGCAGATATCTGGTCTTTCCTGCAACCACGGAAAGATGGCCTTGAAGGGCTGTTTCCAGTGGTGCACTCATACCAGCTTTCAAGAACCGATTATTAAAGTTTCTGAGATTTTTCAAGCCATATTTTTAGTATGTCAATCAGGACACCTTGGTTGTCTGGAATGCAGCCCCTCCCTCCAGGGAATCCAGATTACCGGTACATTCTACCACAGAGTTTGCTAGTACATTTTACATGCTTACAGGTATCCTCAACTTATGACTGGTCATGTACTGACTTGGAGTTATGCTGGAAAGCACTTCCAGACATTGTAAAATGTCACGCCTCCCCTTCAATCACATGACTGCAATTTCCAGTCTTTGGCAAATGGGTCCCATTTACATCTGCCTCCAGCAACCCGCAGTCATGTGACTGCAGTTTGCACTGTTTTTGTCAGTTTAGTAGTGTAGTATTTTTTGTCTAAATCCATTCAGAAGAATGGTTTCGGACTGAGGACTGTGTGATTCACTTAACAACCACGTGATTCGGACTTATGACTTTGTGATTCAATTAATGATCACCATAAAAAATTGTCGTAAAAGAGTATGTAGCCACCTGGGTGCCTCGAATTACAAACCATCACGAGATACAAACAAAATTCCAGTCTCAGTTGAGGTTGTAAGTCAAGGAGTACCTGCATCTTTTCTAAGTACATTTCAATAACTGCAGTCAGCGCAGGCAAATACAATTAGTCTGCAAACTATCAGGCAACTTTAATTTGGATTAAATGAGTTGATGGCCCATTTGTTTCCCCCGAATCATATCTAGGCGGTCATATATCCTTGGTATAAATTTAATACCTAAAGCATACTCTGCCTTTCTCCGTCTGAGATCAATGAGATTTCAGAGTAAGAAACTTTTTTAAATTGCATTGTGCTCCCTGGAGCTCGAGCTCTCCTGGATTCTTCTTCTCCCATCTCTCATTTTAGGTTACTGCCTGCTGTAGGGAGTTTGCCATTCTGTTTCTTTATCCATCATGTGCGCCTTCCTGGTCCCAGTGAGACTATGCTCCCCTTCCCCCACCCTCTCTCTTTCTTGCTATCTCTTTCTCTCTCCCTCCCTTCTCCCTCTCTACACAAACACGCACACACACACTCACAGAAGTCATAAGCATGCTCATTTGAAACTGGAACAAGCATTAATGGTATGCTATAAATTACGCCCAGCAGAGCAGTCAGCCCCCACTGAGGAATGACTGCAGGTAGGCAGGTGAAAGCTACAAATAGCTCTACCTGGTTTGTCTTTGATTCCAAGGTTGTCTCTCTGCACCATCTTTGATATTTTATGCTGCTCTTACCAGCATCTCCACCAAAGCAAACAGCAGACTGCTACAATATCGCAATCCTTAACAATGTGCAGGGAAATATCAGCTTCCCACCAGAACCCCACTTGTTTGCCCCTGCCTTCTGCAGACAGGGTTCCCCAGGAGAGTTACTATGAAGCATCTCCAAATGTTATCTCTCACAGCTTTATGTAGCCACCTGCATAGCATAGTAATGGCCACCTGCTCACTCCCTCAGCTTTAGGAAAGCACACCCACATCAAGCTGTTCAGCAGGAGGATTCATTCTTTATGGCAATAGAAAAAGGACAAAATAGAAACAGAGAAGCTTCCACTTGGGTGAGAAAATTAAAGCCACCAGAAGATCCTTTTTGAAAATTCCATGGCGTGTCTGATCATTCACCCTGAAAAAAAATTAAGGAAACCATAAAATTCTGCCATGCTGTTTATTGCAATGTAAAACCAGAAGGACAGCTAGTTGGTAATAGTGGTTAAGGCATCAGGCTAGAGACTGGGGGGATAGGAAGATCTAGTCCTGCCTTAGGACAGCTGATAATCTTGGACCAGTCACTCTTTCTCAACCCCTAGGAAGCAGACAAAGGCAAACCACTTCCAAAATCTTGCCATGAAAACTACAGGAACCTGTCCAAGCAACTCCAGAGGTTGAGACATATTTGAAGGCACACACAACTCCCCTCCCCCCGCAAACCACACCTCCACCCAGAAGAGAGATAATTAAGTATAAAACAACATGCATCATTTGAACAGAGGCATAAATTGTTTCTTGCCGTCAAAACTTGGAATCTGGGTTTCCCAGCTGCAGAATTTGGGATGCCTAAGTCTACATTCAAAGTTTGGCCTAAATTGAATTCAGATAGTCTTCATTTAGCGACTGCCGTGTTTAGCAACAATTCATAGTTATAATGGTGCTGAAAAAGTAACTGTGCAACCAATCCTCATATCTATGACCTTCACAGGGCTGCAAAGCAAAGGAAAGTGAATGTCAGCTCATAAGCACAGTTGCAGTTTCACTTAGCAACCACTTTGCTTAATGACCAAGTCACTAAACAAGGACTATCAGTATTTCAATCAGTAGAGGTCAATAACAGGATCAGAAAACGGGCTCAAGAGAGCTGAGTCTGAACTGAATTTGAATTGCATGTGTGGCTCTGGTCACTCAGTGGCTTGCAGAGATGCAAGGGGTGAGGTGTGTTTTGCCTGTCTACCTACTGTCCAAGTGGTCCTGATGCTATATATCAAAACTGAGCAGCCACCCCAATCATGGTGACTCTTCGCTCTTGGACTGCAAATAAATTTTAATCAATTGTACCTGGAAGACTGGTTATCTACCTTGTCCATTTATGAAGCAGATAGAAAAACTTCAGAGAAAGCTAACCAAAACTGGATAAATGCAGCACTATAATGTTGAAAATTTCCATAAAACCTTGATTACTCAATAGTTGAAGGAGTTCATTGGCAAAAGAGCCAAGGAGACTTCCTTCCCCAGATTATTGCTCTTACTACAGTTATTTATCCAGTTAAAATTCATTAATAATCACATTACTTTAAAATTACGTTCCAAGTGGCATTTACAATAATATATAACAATGTTTTGGTTTTTTTTATAAGAAGAACATATAACTTATTTGGCCTCATGGCAGACCCAAGGGCAATGGCTTTCTCACATTGTTTCTTCCCAGCCACTCTCGTCTAGAGATATCATGCCTCGGATCCTGGTGTTAGAAACAGGAAGAGCCATTGATAGGCTTTACTGTTCCAATCTCCTTATCAGGCCATCTAAAGCCATCAGCACATATTACAAAAGTGAATGCGGTGTTTTAATCAGGTATTGTATGAAGAAGTTCCTTCAATTCTTTATCCTGCCTCTTTCAACATTTAGCCTTACTAATCTTATGAGAAAGGGGAAAAGATAGTCCCTCCATTTTTCCCCCTAATATAATATTATAACCTTCATTCATACTATCATTATTTGATCTTTTGTACACTTAGCACCATAGAGATTCTTTCCACGTAGATCAGTGTTTCTCAACCTTGAGAGTTTGAAGATATGTGGACTTCAACTTCCAGAATTCCCTAGCCAGCTATGCTGTGCTATGTTGGCTGGGGAATTTTGGGAGTTGAAGTCCTCACAATTTCAAACTGCTAAGGTTGAGAAACACTGACGTAGATGGAAGTGCACACTAGTATTTAATCTGCTCTCCAAGTTTGACAATTTATTTCTTCTTATTATCACATCAAAAATGGTGCGGGCAACAAACATCGTCAATTTAGTGAATTCAGCTCAGTCGACCCCTATAGAGATCTTAAGGGTCAACTTCTTAATGTTTGCCACATATAAGTACTCCTTGACTTAATAACACTTTGTTTAGTGACCGTTCGAAGTTACAACGGCACTGAAAAAAAGTGATTTATGACCACTTTTCACACTTATGACCATTGCAGCATCCTCGTGGTCAAGTGATTTATATTCAGATGCTTAACAACTGGTTCATATTTATGACAGTTGCAGTATCCCTAGCTCATGTGACCAACTTCTGTGACCTTCTGGCAAGCAAAGTCAACGGGGAAACCAGATTCACTTAACAGCTGGGTTACTAACATATCAATTGCAATGGATTCACTTAACAATTTTGGCAAGAAAGGTCGTAAAACAGGACAAAACTCTCTTAGCAAATTTCTCACTTAGCGACATAAATTCTGGGCTCAATTGTGATTGTAAATTGAGGACTACCTCTATTCCTATTTTTGCTTCCTAATGAGCCATAAGCAAACCTGTTTTGTTTTGTTTTTTGTCAGATGATTGCTACATGTATTCTGATATTCTTAAAAATAACAACAGACGCATATATATTCAGAAGCCTAGCCTCTCTAAAATAAATAATTTTGTATAAAACATTCTATCAATTTAAGAACTGAGCCCTAAATCATTCGATAACTGCATATGTATGTTTTAATCCTCTCTTATTTTAATTGATTTAATATGCAAAAAGAAAAAGTAGCAACCAAAACATATATCTTATTGGTACCATATCTATTCCACTGATTTCCAAAATAGCTCTAAGCAGAATATATTCAAATATTGCAATAATTAGGGAGTTTTAGGCATGGCTAATACATCTGGACTATATTGTTATATCAATTTCTGTTTTAATCTAATATTTTGCAATTTTAAATGTTCCAAACTCCCTTTGCAATAACTCAAATAATTTAAAAATCTCATTGGCAATATACTGATCTGGAATACTAATAACTCTCTTTGCCGATGACTTCCAAACATTTTCAAACTGTGATTGCCCCAGAGTGTAAGTTTGTCATGCAAATTGGTATTAAAATTATGTTTTCAGCTCAACATCTTCCAAATTTGCTTTGGAGACTTTAATTTTGGAAGTACAATAGGGCTATTGTCAAAAATGGGAGCAATTTTTGCCAGATCAGAGACATGACATCATAATTGTAATTCAGATAAAGCAGATCTAAGGGTTTGTCCTTCCCATTAAATATTTCTTACTATTAATTGACTTAAAAGTAACTTACAGGTATTATCATGTTGATACTTTTAAATGTATCATCTATCTATCTATCTATCTATCTATCTATCTATCTATCTATTATCTATCTACAGTATCTATCTATTATCTATCTACAGTATCTATCTCTGTCTATCAGTCTGTTTGTCTGTCTATCTATTTATCTATTTCATCTCATCTCATCTCATCTCAGTTTGGACACTGAAGACTTCCCCTTAGGAAGTCATGCCTTAGAGGAGTGTCAAAAGGCAGAAGCCAGGTCAAGTAGTAGCTTGTCTCACGGTGGATCAGCAGCTCAGATATTTATGCCCTTTTACTCTAACTACAGGAGTCTTTTTTTAAAGAAGAGATTCTACTTTTTTTCATTCAGAAATTTTCTCAATTCATCCAATTCTGTCACTTATTTTCTTACATCCATTTTACCTAACCTGAAAGATCAGCCACTGTATTTAGCAAAACCAATGGTATTTTAATTATTAGAATCACACCTTTTCATCAAAGTAGAAGAAATAAATATCCAGAGATTAATTAACACAATTTACTTTTACTTCTTTTACTTAAAAAGCAGAATCAGACTATATATCATTACACTACATTATACTATGCTACGCTATCTTTGTTCTGATCAACTCAACTTGACAGCACCTGGTTTTGTATAACATATAAACTATAAATCTGGAAATCTCTGATTTGAATCTTGACTCCGCTAAGAAATGTAATTTATAGAATCACTTCTGAAGCCTTAATCATCTTCTACCACCTAAAAAGGTTTTGTTTAGCAATAATGAAAAATAAGTCCTTCTCTGTCTCAACTTCCAGGTTGTGAAGCGCTTCCCTCAAAAGAAATTTGATTCGGGCTACCCTTCATAACTTTTAGGCAGGTAGTAGTTAAAAAAGGAATATCTATGTTTTTAACAATATTTTACTTTAATGTTAAAGGCTTTTATACCTTCAGTACCTTCTTTGGTTTTTGAAATTTCATCCTGCTTTTTCTAAAGCATATAAAGTCACTTTAGCAATGTTATTGCTTTGATTTAATTTAAGCCACTTTGGAGGATTTACTAGGACCAAATGGTGGCCTAGAGAAGTGCTTTTTAATGAAAGAATAAATAAATAATGCACACAAAGCACTATGCACAATTAAAATCACCACACAGATGTATTATAAAACTGACAAATGGTGAAAGATTCTGATCTTACACCATTTTTAACCTGGACTACAGTAGTTCCAACCAAAATTCCTCTATGTTTTTTTTAAAAATTGTTTCCAGGAGTAGATGAAATATATCACAAATGAGTAAACTGCTGTCACTGACTTTTCCTCTACATTCAGCAGGCACAAAGAAGGGAGAAAGAGACCTTTATTGTTCTGGTTTATAGAGTGTCCCCAAACTCTTGGGAACAGCAGTGTCAGGCTCAGCATTCTGTATTGTGGATGCACAGATGCCATGGCAACCAAAGAGGTCAAGAGTCTGGAAATTAATTCCATTTTCACCCAGTAAATGACAATCAGAGGCCAGAGTGAATTCATTTACACACATAGAAATGCATACTTGCCTAGGTGGCTTTATATGAATACAAAATTTCAAACACACAGACACAAAAAGCAGATATATGCATTCTGTCATGACACCCACAGATGTGCAACTTTCCACATACACAGGAGAGTAAATGAGAAGAGTGCTATTAAATCCATAAATCAAATGTGAGTATTAATTTCCTTCGACAAACCCTCAAATTCAAATTTACATCCCTTGAGTACCTCCCTGAACTCTGACTTGGAATAATTTCTTCATTTACATTTTAATGTAGGCAAAACTTTGACTTTGATTAGTTCAATTACATTGTTCAGAATTGAACTAATGAAAGTCAAAATGTGATTTTGAACCAAGCAAAGGTTATGAAGCCGATGCAGCACTCCCACTGGCTTAAAATGAGGATTTCAAGTGTACAACATCCATCAGAGATTCCAACTCAAACCCTGATATTAAAAGACTGTCTGATGCGTAACATCAATGTGAGCCATCAATATAGCTTTCAGTGTGTCATCCTCATGGTAATTGCATCAGAAAACCTTTCAAAATAATGTCTGATAAACTTCTGTATTCAGAACAGGCCAACTGCAGTGTCTCCAGTGTTCACACTTCTTCCATCCCTAGGATGAATACTGAATAAAGAGCAAGCTTGTGTGCCGGTTTCCAATCAGCCTCTTCAAATTCATTTCCCTCTTTTGTTTAAACAATAACTCAGCTAGGCAGATTTGCTATTTTTTATTATTTAATTCCAGAAAAAAAAAGGATTCAGCTGCTAGATAATTTCTGACTAGGTATTTGGCTCACTTGTATGAGAGAAGCTACCATCACCATCCTGGCTTTTAACCAGGGGTGAAATCCAGCAGGTTCTGACAGGTTCTGGAAAACTGGTAGTGGAAATTTTGAGTAGTTCGGAGAACTGGCAAATACCACCTCTGGCTGGCCCCAGAGTGGGGAGGATATGGAGATTTTGCAATATCCGTCCCCCAGGAGTGGGGCGGGAATGGGGATTTTGCAGTGTCCTTCCCTGCCACGCCCACCAAGCTACGCCTACTAAGCCACACCATGCCCACCAAGCACGCCCACAGAACCGGTAGTAAAAAATTTTGGATTTCACCACTGCTTTTATTTAGTTTTAGTGTGCAGAGAACCAAGGAAACACTCGCTGTGTTGTCTTTTTAAACTAGGCAGCCGGATAATCTAAAGTGCTCTTTCTCATTACGTTTCCTATGTCTGCTCTGAAAACCGAGACTCTACTCAGGCAAGTAATATGAGAAATTAAATTGATTTGTAGAAGTTTCCCCCCCCCCCCCAAAATAAAAATATTCTAAATCCATGGGGAAGATCCGGAGCCTTTCCTTTTTCACCAGCCTGGTTTTCCCTCAGCAGGTTCCATACATGAACATCTGGCTTACTCGTTTTTTAAAAAAACATATTCTTAGCAATTTCTCATTAATAGAATTTTACCCACCTGTCAACCTGCTAATGTAGCATAAAAGTTAAGCTATCTCATTTTGATTCGGAGATATTTCCCAAAGTACAGGAAATCTAATGATTAGAGATATGAACTCTTGTTCTTAGCAGTAGATCTTAACAATTCTATGTAGTCTAGGATGCATAAGCTAGAATTAGTCCAAGTAATGGCTTATCTGGCTTTTGTGTGTGTATGTGAATCTGGCATTCACAAAAGGGTATCCACTAAACTATTCTTTCAAGTCCATCACATCATGCAACTTCTTTCATTAAAGTGATCATTCATTTCTGATTACACGAACACAAAGATGGTCTTCCTTCCTAAAGCCAGGATTTGTAGCAATGCTGTGATCCAGCTTGCACATAGAGAAGAATCTGGAAGAAAAATAATAGATAGCCAGTGGATAATTTTTGTGAATGCTAATTTGGCAACAACAATCAGAGACACAGGTCATAACTCAGCTTTCTCTACTGATTATATTTCTATTGGGTTAATTTTTTATTTTGCTTTGCTTTTAAAATATATAGATGTTTTTCAAGAAAAGTGTGGTCCTTCTGCTACAATAATATATATCCTGCCATCTTAGGATTTGGTCTCTTTATTGCCACCTTATTCTGCTATTTGTTAAACCAAGTCAGTCACTGACCTCTATTAATACTTGTTTCTTCTCTGCACGCACTCACATACACACACATGCACACACACAGTAATAATGCAAAATCACAATGTATTTATTCCATTTGGGGATTAGCAACAATAAACCTACTCTTGCCGTGGGTATTTCTTGAATAAATTTTTGGCTGAACAAGTTTCTGGTGCCCCCACAATTTCTCATCTAGAACATCTAGTCTTCTACTAGATCAGTCTACTGATCCATTTTCCCTGACATTGGAAAAATTATCTGGTAGATAGAAAGGATGTTTCACATTGTCTGCTCTCTGACCCACCTGGAGATGCTAGAAGTTGAATTTAAATTCTTCCATATGCCAAGAAAGTGCTTTTTGACACAAGATGTCACAAACAGCTAGAAGAAAGGTGGAGAGAGGTGGGACAATGGTGGTGGAGTAAGGGATTAGTCTTTACAGGCAGGTGGAATAATTATGTTACAGTACACACAACAAATAATATAATTCATGAAAACCTATTATGACATTGATGTTATATAGTATGACATGGGGCTGTGCAGGGACTGGCAGCATTGCTAATCATAAGAATGGAGCCCAAGCATTCAGTTGCTTAAGGAAGTATAGTTGACCACATCAGAATTTAGACTGTTTTGAATTCATTTCATTCAGTTTTGCTGTTGTATTTAATGTTGGGCAAGGGCAGGGGTCAGCAACCTGTGGCTCTGGAGCTGCATGTGGCTCTTTCACTCCTCTGCTGCGGCTCCCTGTCACTCAAAATATGCTTCACAACTGCCAATGTGTGACACCTGCCAGCATGCAATTTATTGAGCTTTTCAACTCCAAGTAGGCCAACCATAGATAAATCCAAGAAAAGAAAAGTTTCAGAAGAAAACAGAACGTTTAATTCAACTACATATGCTAGTTTGGTGGCCGCTCAAGAAATAGGCACGGGAAGGGTTTTGTGGCTCCCTGTGTTTTCTTTTCTGTGGGAAATGGGTCCAAATGGCTCTTTGAATGTTTAAGGTTGCAGACCCCTGGGCAAGGGGAAAAGGAGATTAAATATGCAATACATATCTCATTAAAATATTGATTCAACAAGAAACACTCTGTCTGAAGGATGTGCAACAGTGGTGGGTTTCTACCGGTTCGCCACGGTTCAGGCAAATCGGGAGTGGTGGCAGCAGGAGACTCCACCCACCTGCCCGGACATAGTCACAGATGCTCTGTGCATGTGCAGAACCGCTGCGCAATCCCTTTGTTCACGTGTGCGCGTGCTCCCGATTTCAAACTGGTAGCGAAGGTAAGTGGAACCCATTACTGATGTGCAACTATTTCAATCAAAACCAGGAAAGCTGATCCGGATTTGTCACTGGTGAGCCTATTGCAATTGCTACAGCTAGCAGCTCCTTAAAGAAATTGCATTTTCCTGGGTTCACACAGTAGTGAAAGAGGCATTAAAAGACATCATAGAGCTCAGGAATTGCTGCTCGGTTGTTGCATCCATCACTTTAGCATTAAGCTTTTATCCTAGCTAAGTCCAAGTGTTCTCCATCTATCTTTCAGCCATCAAAAACTATAATGGCATGAAATGTGCTACCCCATTGCCAGTTCCAATCCTCTGCTGCCTCTGTTTGGACTCACTACCAAATGGTGCTGTAGTGGTTATATGAGGCAGCAAGTGATAGGCAAAACAGTTGGTTGCACCTTCTGTTGTGCTGTCTTCTCGTCAACCTATCACCAGAGAATGGGAGCTACATCTGCCAATCACAGCACTGCATGTGCTTTGTATTTTTTTAAAGCCCTTCACATTTGATTTGAATGGTATTGTACCTAGCTTAGGTAATAATTTCTTGGTGGAGGAACAGCAAGAATTAGAAAGTATCAAGTTTATCCTTTGACTACCTTTTCTGTTACCTATTGGAAAGAAGTGGCCTGAAGCATGTATCCCATCAATACTAAGTCATGAGGTTGTGGGATCAATTTTCCTCATTTTCTTTCTCTGTGTAGTTAGGTTTTCAGTTAATATAGATTCAAGTGACATTTAGATCATTCTTTATATCTCTTTTGCAAACACTGTATTATGTAGAGTTTCCTACAGTGACATTCTAAAGTGCCAGAGTTAAAGAAAAATAAGGTTAATAAGTTGCAGAGTGTTGTAAATGAACCGAAAAGTTTAGGAAGTATCAAAAAACTTTTTTAAGTTTAGGAAGGGGTGCTATTTAGCAGGTTCTGACAGGTTCTGGAGAACTAGTAGTGGAAATTTTGAGTAGTTTGGAGAAGCAGCAAACACCACCTCTGGCTAGCCCCAGAGTGGAATGGGAATGGGGATTTTGCAATATCTTGCCCCCAGGAGTGGGGAGGGAATGGGGATTTTGCAGTATCCTTCCCCTGCCATGCCCACTAAGCCACGCCCACCAAGCCACACCACGCCCACCAAGCCACGCCCACAGAACTGGTAGTAAAAAAAATTGAATTCCACCACTGATCTAAATGCATACCTGTCTGTATAAGACTGTCGACACAGTTGGACCACCTGTAAAAGATCATGTCCCTACTGATGCACCCTCTGGAAAGCAAGTTCAGTTGCCATCCATGCCAAAGAAAGACCACGCAACTATTAAAATAGGCAACTGTATCAAATAATTAAAATGCAATCCCTTGTAGCCTTGGTGGAATGAAGAGTCCCACACCAAGCCTGCTATCGAAAAGAATTGCTAATTAGTTTGAACTCAACACTCTGTGAGCAGCTCTGCAGAGAAATGTGGAGATAGGGTCTCTGACCCAAAAAACCTGAGATTCACTCAGAAGGAAGAAAAAATAACAAAAGCCATATGACCGGCACAAAGGTAAGGATACATTTTAGGTTCATGAATTCCCATAAAGTTCAGTGTTTAAATATTTGTGAATGTTGACATCAAATTTAGCAGGCTTTTAGAGCAGCTTTGTACTCTTCAGATTTATAGAAGGATGGCACTGAATCTCCCTCACTGCCTTCTGAACAGAATTTGGAGTTAGCATTTGTTGACTGTGTAAAGAAAGGAAAAACGGTAGGCAGGGGAATCTACTGTAAATAAAACCTTTTAAACTATCTTTTAAAAATTTATTATATTTGTGTTGGAGCAAAATGGGGTGGAGGAGAAGAAGCACAAAAAGAAGCTTAGTCGTGACAGCATCTTCAGCTACATCCAGCCCATTTCTGCTTCAGTGCTTCCGTTGGCAGGTCCTTTTCCCTCAGGTAGAGATGGGTTGAAGAGAAGGCAGCAAATCTGATGGATCAGCCAATTAAACAAAGCTTTTGTTTACGCATTAGGTTCTTCATCCATTCTCTTCAATGTATTGAGTTTCCTATACAGCATAGATATTTGTGGTAAGGGAGCTGAAGGAGAGGGAAGTGATAAAAAGAATGTTCTAACAAACGAATAGGAGACCTAAAGCTTCACCCACAACACCAGGGGAAACATATACTTGTTCATCCCACAGTGTGATATACTGTATGCCATAATCTAGCCTTCTCCACCCTGGAGAGCTTCCAGATTGATGGACATAAACACCCAGAATCTTTAGCACTGGCTATCTTAACTGTGGAACCTGGAACTGAAATCCACAGGCTGCCATTATCTATCAGCAATATCCTATGCATTTTACATTAGATAAACTCCCCAATCTCAGGCAAAAGAATATATGAATCTCAATCTGACTTCAGAAACAACTGAATTCAAAAACCAGTAGGAGAATGTTTTAACTCCCCAGAGCATATTGTTGCTGACCTCGAGATGACTATCTTTGAAAAAGAAAAAAAAATACAGCAACCAATTTCATTGTGAAACAGCTGAATTAAATGAGATTTAACATCATTTCTTACACATTAACCAGCGAATGAGATGTCTTATCACACTGCTTCTGTTAGCCAGCAAATCAATGCAAGAATGTCTGTGTAACACCTAATTGCTGTTTAAGAGTTCTTATCTATAGGTAATTCTGTCTCTCAGCTTTCACCAGCTCCCCTTCCCCCCTTTCCTCCAGCAAAACTGTATGTGTATATCTCTGTGTGTGTGTATAGATATATATATTATATACACAGAGACACATGTAAAAATATTATAAAAATTATGCTATATAATTTTGAAGTTTAAGCTGTCTTTTACCTTCAAAAAGATTACCTATCATGGATGAACTCAGTCCATGTCGAGCAGTAGATTATTTACTTGTTATAATTTAGTAAATTAAATGTTCTGGGAGAGGGAGAGGGTGCAGCAAGGTGTAATAGATTACGACATCTTATGTCAACTTCTGTTAATTGATCTGAAGGAGTCGCAGGAATGTCAAGAAGCTGTGTCTCCACACCACAACACCAGAGGATTGTGGAGGCTGGTTGCAAAGGTAGAGAATTTGAACATAAACAGAATAGACTTTTCCTGTTCAAACCAACATGAAATTTAAATTGGTCATCTTTCTTGGTTGAGTTTGAGATGCAGTTCTGAGAGAAGGCGCTGCCTTCTTTTAACAAATGCCAGGGGAAAGAAATGATTTAGAATAGGGAACCTGATTCAAATGCAACAGCTTTCCCCAATATAGAGGCCACAAGATGGGTTAGACAATGACCCACATCATTTCCAAATGCCATGTTTGCTGCTGACACATATATGGTCAAGCAAATGTATGCTTTATTTTCTCAGATATTTTCTTTCATCTTGTAATGAGACCCCAAGATTAGATGAGTCACCTTTCATGATGTAAATGTCACCAGACAGTGAACCAAAGCTCACCCTTCCTTTCTGCTTTTCTTCAGTTCTACTGACTTGCAGTGCAAATAAATTGCTTCAGATTCCTGTAACTCAGGCAGAAAACCAGGCCCCTTGCTGATAAAACCAGCTGGCCTGGATAGTGTTGCTATGGCAACTTGCACTTTCTTTCCTCATCCCTTTGTTTGGTTGCAGACCTGGACTTCATGCACAGTCATAATGGAGCCAGTCTCTTGGGATATTTTGGAGTGAGGGGGGAATGGTTTCACCCTGCAAAATTGGCCTGTCATTGGCCCATTTTTTTTCTCAAAGAAGAACATGGAATATTATTAGCTAAGAAGTCTCCATGCAGCAATAAAGAAAGCTCTTCGGAGGTTTAGGAAGTCATACATATGCTACAGCTGGGCAGTGCCTCCAAAATCATTCAGAAAAGGTGCTTTAAAACTGCCATATTGTTTCCCAGGATCACATGGCAGCTGGAGAGGAGAGCCACAAAATCCCAGGAAAAGACATGGCTGCTTTAAAGAGTTGCAGGCAGAATTTGTGGCATTTGTTAAACCTATTTTCTGAAATCCAAAATATTGTAGAACCCTGTTCATAAAACAGACACACACACACACACTTCCTAGCCTATAAACATTTCATTCATTTAATCACATAAATGTGGTCAAAGCATATTTGTGACTGTCTTGTTTTTTGTTATATATTTGCATCTTCAGAGGTTTCGGTAGAGTCCTTCTCTGCTTCTCATGCTTCAGCTAGCAAAGCTACCACAAGAGATACCTATGGTTTGATTTCACTTTTAGAACACAAGATGTGAGCATGCACCAAACAAGAAACTCTCCCTCCCTCCCTCTCTCTCTCTCTCCTTCCCTCACACTTCTCTTCCCCTCTCTCCATGCATCCAGATACATGCTATACTATACATAAATACACACAAACACACACACACAATCTACCTTATTATGTAAAATTAAAAGAAACAGATTTCCTACAAAAAGGTGTTTAGTTTAATCTTAGGAGATATACAACTTCTCTGTCTCTGTATCCCCTGTAAACATTGTTAAAGTGAGTAACTGCAATAAAATCTTCAGAGTGTGCAGAAAAGCTGGACCTGCCCAGTCTCATTTTTTGTTTCTCCAGTGTTGAGAACGAGCACTTACCTCTCTTCCTTGCACACAAATAAACTTATATTTTTCTGATTTGGGGAAATGGAATGGAAGAAATGCACAACTGGCTTGGCAGGAAGTGACAGGGAGAGAGCTTATTTTTGCTCTCTCAGATTTTACAGTAATATCGCTCTCTACAGTAATATCTCTCACAGAACAGAGATATTTATGAACATCCACATTATATTATTTTTTTTTATTTTGCTTCCCTTAAACACACAAGAAGAATTATATTGTGAAGAAAATGAGGAATAGACCAAAGGGATGAGTGAAGGAAGCAAAGATGGATATTTTAAGAATCCACATACTCATATCCAAATGTAAAGTTTCTGAGATGGACTGCTTCTGTTTATATAAAAATCCCAAAATATGAGCAAGAAAAGAGAGCTGGCACAAAATTCAGTGTCAAATTTTCTCCCACTGTTTCTCACTGTGAATTTTCTAGTGACGTTTCTGAGTAAGATAACATAAGCCTATATATTTTATCATAATTGGCATTTATAGTCAAAGTCAGAATACAGCTAGAAGGGATCTTGGAAGTCTTCTAGTCAAGAAGCAGGAGACCCTATATGATTTCAGACAAGTGGCTGTCCAATCTATTCTTAAAAACTTCCAGTGATGAAGCACCCACAACTTCAGAAAGCAAGCTGTTCTACTGGTTAATTATTCTCACTGTTAGGAAGTTTCTTCTTAATTCCAGGTTGCTTCGCTCCTTGATTAGTTTCCATCCATTGTTTCCTGACCTGCTGTCTAGTGCTTTGGAAAATAATTTGACCACTCTTCTTTGTGGCAGCCCCTCAAATACTGGAATAGTGCTATCATGTACCCCCTAGTCCTTTTCTCTAGACTAGCTATACCCAAATCCTGCAACATTTTTCATATGTTTTAGTCTCCAGGAGTTGCTCTTCCCTACATTTTTTCCAAAGTCTCAGCATCTTTTTTGTAATGTGGTGAGCAAAACTGAATGCAGTATTCCAGATGTGGTCTTACTAAGGTTTTATAAAAAATGGTACTAATACTTCATGTGATTTTGATTTTATCCCTTTGTTTATACAACCAATGATTGTATTCACTTTTTTTTGGCAGCTGCCACACACTGCTGGCTCATATTTTAGTGATCGTCCACTAGGACTCCAAGATCCCACCCACAGTTACTGTTTTTGAGCCAGGTTTCACCTAATCTGTACTGGTACCTTTGGTTTTTCCTGCCTAAGTGTATAACCTTGCTTTTCTCCACATTAAATTTCCTTTTGTTGGATAGGCCCCATTGTTCAAGTCTGTCAAGATCCTTTTGGATACTGAACTTTGTTTTATGGGGGGTTGGCTATTCCTGCCAGTTTAGTGCCATCTGAAAATTTGATGAACTCCCCTTCTATTTCATCATCTAAATTATTTATGAAGATATTGAAGAATACTGGATCTAAGATGGAACCTTGTAGTACCCCATTGTTTATTTCCCTCCATGTAGATGTAATACAATTAAGGACTACTCATTAAGTACAGTTTGACAGTGAGTTACAAATCCATCTGGTGGTGATGCAGTCTATCCCACATTTTTCTAATTCACCAAGAAGTAGGTTGTGGTCTACTTTATCCAAAGCCTTGCTGAAATCTAAGTATACTATGTCCATAGCATTTCTCTGCTCAACTAATTTAGTCACTTTGTCAAAGAATGAAATAAGATTGGTTTGTTTTTAACAAACTTGTGCTGGCTTCTAGTTATAACTTTATTTGTTTCTAGATGTTTGCTGATCTGTTTTTTGATTATCTTTTCCAGTATTTTCCAAGATATTGATGTTAGGCTGATTGGTCTGTAGTTTCCTGGATCTCTTTCTCCCCCCCCCTTTTTTTTTTGAAGATGGGAACCAAATCAGCTGTTTTCCAATTCTCAGGTAGTTCCCTGGTGGTCCAATGTTTTTGAAATATTTGATGCAATGGTTCTGAGATAACATCTGCCAGCTCCTTCAGAACTCTGGGATGTAATTTGTCAGGTCCCAATGATTTATATTCATCAAGATCAGACAGGTGTTTTCTTACCATTTTCTTGCTTATTTTAATTTTTATTTCTAGTCTGTCTTTTATTATTATGTTTTTGGTAGGTTGGGTTATAGTTTCTTTTTGCATGAAGACTGATGCAAACAATGAGTTAAGCAGCTCTGCTTTCTCACTACTGCCTATTACTTCCTTGCCATCTTCTCTCTTTAGTGGGCTGACTATTTCCTTGACTTTTTTCTTGTTATTTATATGTTGAAATAAACTTTTTAAAACTACCTTTGACTTTTGTTGCAAGTCTTTGTTCATTCTGAGCTTTTGCTTTCTTAGCTTCATCTTTGTAAATTCTGGGTATCTGCTGATAGTTATGTGATAGTTAGGTTTCTGCTAATAGTCATGTATTCCTCTTTCCGTTTTGTTTTGTTTTTTGGTATTTGTCCTTTTTGTCTTTCAGTTTATCGGAGAGATCTTTGTGCAAACATGTTGGTTTCTTCTTGGATTTCTTGTTTTTCTTTTTCAATGGTATTGTGCTGGACTGAGCTTTTATGATCATATTTTTCAGATTTTCCCATACTTCTTGAGTTATTTCCCCTTTAGGATTTTCATCCATGGAATAGTTCCTAGGTTTTCTCTGAGTGTGTTAAAATAAGCTCTTTTAATGTTTAAGACACTGATTGGATTATGTTCTATTGCTTGTGTTTGCATTATATTGAATTCCAATATGATATGGTCACTCTCACCCAAAGTTCTGGCAACTTGAACTCCCTCTATTACTTATCTATTAGTAAGAATAAGGTCCAGCATAACTTTCCCTCTAGTTTCCTACTCTATCTTTCAGTTCTAAGTGCTTTCCTTCCAAGAAAAGTGATACCATGATTATATATGCACTGATATTATGAAACTTCTCTGCTAATGCAGACAAAATTTGATGACTCACTAGTCATCGAGTGAATTTCTGAAAGAGAGAACATTTGAATTGTGCTCAGTGAAGGACTTGGCATCTGTCCATCTTGAAATTCTTACAGCTTATCAAGATTCTCCTAAATAGGAATGGTGTTTTCTAAAGTGTTTGCTAGCCTATTTTCAGGGAAGCAATGGCAAATTCATGACTACAGTGGAAAGAGAAGCTGGTGAATGGATAAATTCTTCAGAATTCTTTTCTGGAAGCCAACTCAAGATAACTCCTGAAGTGACCATCAAGTACAGCATATATCAAGGTGATCCACTGTTCCCACTGTTGTACAGCATAGGCTTGAAACGCCTCAGCTAAATAATCACTAGATATTAGGACTAGATATAGATACAAATTCCAGAATGGAAGTACCATCATCCATCTCCTCTATTTGGATGACATCAAGTTGTATGCTAAGAGTTTAGCAGAGACTTTGACTTGATGATCCACCTAATGCAAATCTACAGTGAGAACATTGAAATGTTATTCAGACTAGAGAAGTGTGGCTGGAAGATAGTCAAGAGAGAGAAGGTAATTAAGACTGATTAATTACCAGTTAATTAATCAGCAGGCCGCAAGGCAAACATAGTGATCAATTACAAGAACCTTGGTATCTCATAGTCACATGAGAACTATGAAGAGGAGACAAGGAAGACAGCAACAAACCACCCTAGGATAAGAGGAACCAGCTGAATGAGAAGAACAAGATCCATGCCATCAACATATATGCCCTGCTGGCCATTAGGTATCCTCTCAATATAATGAACTGGCCATAGCAGGACATGGAAGTTACTGAAATAAAGACTTGGAAGCTTCTCGCAGTGTATGTAGATGGTACAGCAGTTGGAAAGAGGGTGAGTAGAGTCTGGTGAGTTTCAAAGCCATTGTCCTGGATGATATCAGAGCATCGAGGAGTACATCAGTAAGATGACATCCAAAGATAAGCTGTTGACAGAATGCCTTAGGCAACAGAGACATGGGTGGAAAATCAAGCAGTGGAAGTGTCATCGCAAGACATGACCCTGCAAGGGATGTATGATTAACAGGCAGCTAAGGTGGCAGATACTAGGAAATCCTACCAGTGGCTAGAAAGCCTAGACAAACAGACAGCACTGATCATAGCAACATAAAAACAGGCATTAAGCATCAGATCGATAGAAGTAGGAATCTACCACACTAGACAGGTTCCAAGGTGCAAACTATGGAGAGAGGACTCAGAGACAGCCCTACACATTGGATGTAAGATGAAGGTAGGAACAGCATGTACTGAATAACACAACCAAATAGCTGGTATTGTGTACAGGAACATCTGTACACAATAGGTTAGACCAAGAGTGTCAAACTCAAGGCCTCTGGGTGGAATCCGGTCCATGGGATGCTTAGATCTGGCCTGTGGAGCCTCCCTGGAAACAGAAAAGAACTGGTCCCCAGTGCCTCTGCCAGCAAAAATGGACCTTCGGAAGACTGTGGGCAGCCATCCGAGCTCCATTTTCGCTGGCAGAGAGCTTGGTTCACCACAGGCACCCCCGACATGAGTGATGTCAAGCTGGCCATGCCCACACCAGCCCCCTGAGGTCAAACACAACCCTGTTGCGGCCCGTAATGTAATCTGGTTTAACACTGGGCATGACCCTCCCAAGTTCAAATAGGAGATTCCATAGAAGGTTGTGGATAATAAGAGAGCTTCCAAATCTAGATAGACAGGCAAGAACTAGCCGATCAACTGACTTCATTGTAGTAGACAAGGATCTGAAGACAGCGGCCATGATAGATGTAGCAGTTCCAAGTTACAGCAACATCAGAAAGAAGGAATGTGAAAAGCTGGAGAAGTACCAAGGCCTGAAAGAGGATGTGGAAAATAAAGGTCAAAATGCTCCCAGTTATGGGAGGGATACTGGGGCTGTGATTCCTAAATTGGGAGAGTGGCTTCAACAGATCCTAGAACAAAAATAGAGCACTCCAGAAGAGTGCAGTGCTAGAAACAGTTAAGATACTGTGCCGAACTCTCAAATTTCCAGGCCTAAAACATGATTAGAACATTGATTTTGGAAAGTTATAAATGGATTAAGGGGTCAGATGTACTTGAAATAAGATTTTGAAATTAATTACAACAATACTTCCTGTGAATTGATTTTGAAACTAACCGTAAGAAACTTTTCAATGGGAAAGTGTTTTTTAGGGAAAAAAATTAAAAAATGAAAAGGGTGGATTTTGAAGGTTGACTAGAGGGAACCAGAAAGAACTAAAGTGCATAAATAAAGAAGAGTCTCATTAATGCAAAATGGAGCAATGTTATTTGACACTGGAAGAATTCAAGGATATTTGAGAAGAACACATTCAGAAAATTCTGAGGTTGACTTGAATGTGGATCTGAAAATGGATTGTAAAATATCAAGCTATAAGAATGATATGGAAAGCAGTGTTATACTGGATTTATAAATGAAACTGGCTGATGTCTTAATAATTAAAGGGATCATACAAATAATGAATCAGAAGAGTGGCTTAGATAGCTTTCTTATCTTGGATTTACAAAAGAGACATGTTAAACTTATTTCTGAGAGAAAACAAAGAGGAAATTATAAGAAAACAGTTTATAGGATAGTATTTGAAGGGGTTAAAGATGAAGATTCTTAACAGTGAAAGGAGGAAACACAAAGTGGGTTTATGTGATTAAGATTAAAATATATAAATTGCTGTGCACTTTTTATTTTTTTTATTTTCATATTTTTGCATTTAGTTGTTTATCTTTATATTTTTAAACTTTAATTAAAATTATAAAAAATAAAGTATTTACTATCTCTCCAGTCTTTATATCATCTGGAAATTTGATAGTCATATCTTTTATCCCTTTGTCCAACTCCAAAGTAAATCTAAGGTATACCACTCAACATTTTCTTCCAGCTTGATAAACAGCCATTGGGTGCAATTGTTCAACCAGCTCTTACTTATCTAATGGTAATACTGCATAGATTAGCACAACCTTCTTTTTTGTCAATTTCTTTGGGAGAACTACACATATATGTCTACTGCATTTTTGTGGTCAACTATACTGGTCATCCTGTCTTAAAAGGTTGGTTTGGGTCGGGGTGAAATACAAAATTTTCCCCTACCGGTTCTGTGGGTGTGGCTTGGTGGGTGTGGCAGGAGAAGGATACTGCAAAATCTCCATTTCCTCCCCTCCTGGAGGAAGGATATTATAAAATCTCCATTCCCATCCCACTCTAGGGCCAACCAGAGGTGGTATTTGCCGGTTCTCCGAACTACTCAAAATTTCCTCTACCGGTTCTCCAGAACCTGTTAGAACCTGCTGGATTTCACCCCTGGTTTGGGTGATTTATTCTTGATAAACGTGTGCTGGCTCATGCAAGGCAATTGATTTGCTTTTGCTTTGCTTTGAAGGTTGACAACATTTCCAAAATGTGGCCTATCTGCAGCTTGACTTAAATAACTCACTAATAAGGAAGTAGATGAGCAACAACAACAACAACCAAATGGTCTGAATACAGAATGAATGTGACATGTGAGGAAGAGGCTGCCAGATATATCATATGACTAGTTGAATGCTTTCAAAAATTTGATAATGCCACCACCATGAATAGCAATACAGTCCTAAGAAGATGTATAAAGGCACTGCTATGCTGTTTGGTTCATGACCCTCTACTCCGTCTACTGAGAGATCCGAGGCAAGTTTAGAGCAAACTACTACTCATTAAAAATGTGGCAGGTACTCATTTAGGGGGCAAAAATGGTTAATATACCTATTTTATCTATCAAATACGAACTAGACGGAAAAATTTGCACCTGGGAGATAATTTAGTGTTTTTGCAATTAACATTGTAACCAAACTTTAGTTAATTGGTCAATTTGGAAAAGGATTGCACATTTAAAAGCTAATAATAATAACCAAGAATCAGAAATGCCGTAGTTAATAGCAATGTAAATATTATAAAACAGCTGATAGGTTTTCTTCTATTATTCTCTAGGCGATATGTTAAGCCAAAGTTTATGGAGTAGAATTGAAAATAATACTTTTTTTCCCCATTCCAAACGGAAACTTTTAAAAGCCTGATTATAAAATAGCAGCTTCCAAACAAGCAGCAAACATTTCAGATTAATAACAAACGTTGGAAAAACTGCAGGTACCTTGGAAGGCATAAAATATGTGGAAGGCTGAACAGGGAAAAGCACTGCAAAAACATGAATAAATACTGAGCTGCATATGATTTATGAGATAATGATTATGCTCTTGTTTATTCATAAGGGTTTGAGATGCCTTCTGTAGTTTGAAAAGCACGATTCCTAACACCGACATAGAGTGGCTGCAATTTAATGGGAATGGATTGGATATATCAATGGGACAGTACTGATTTCATATTGTATATTTTCAATTTGTGTAAGACTCAATAGCAAAAACTGCAGAGGTTTTAACGTGGGGCTTACTTGAGTATGGTTTAACTCATTCTTCTTTCCAATTAGTAGAATACTTGTGTTGAAAACATACAAATTGCCGCAGACAAAGTAGATTATACTTTCAGCTGGATTCTATAAGCATTTTCATATTTTGTACTGGAAAGTTGTTTAAGATCGCAGATGGCTTTGAAATACACAACTCTGCCCCCCAGTCTCCCACCCCCAGACCGTTAAGGTTTCTGCACTTCAGCAATGGCAGGAATGATTTATAAATCTTTCTGTCTAAAAATGTAAGATCATTATCATTATTAATGAAGTTAATTGCCGTACTGCAGCAAAACAGCCTCATCAGTTCCTTGATTTGCTCTTCAGCCTGACGACAAGCAGATAAAAATGTAGCAAACACATCAAACAAATGAAAAACCCAGACACATAAACAACATCATATTTCCAACAAATGGCATGCTTTGCATTTTCAAGCTGTAATTTCTGTGCCTCAACTCTGTGGGGATTTTTAAAAATAAATGCCTCACCTTGTATACAAGAAAGCTGAATTTCTTTTGATTTGGGGCATTTTACTGATTCACGTTTGTTTTCCTATTATGTTTTCTAATGCACCAGCTTCTCTTTAAGTTGGCGACATCAAGCTGGTTTGTCTTTTAAGCAGGGTATGACTCATCATCTATCTCCTCATTTATCAAAGCAGTTTTATAGGCTGCCCCTGATAAATTCCAGAATTTGGAAATTTATGGCTGTTGATTCCTTTAGTATCAGAAGCAGCAGAGTTCTAAACCTTTTCTGAAATTTTCTTTGCCACTTCCACCCCCACCCCCTTCCCTTCCCTCCAGCCTTCAACTTTCATCATTTCTTTTAGATCAGTTCCAATTTCATTTAACTTTTGTCGATAAAACAAAACATGTTTACGGAAGCAACCGGACTTCTCACAAGCATGTTGGCCATTGCGTCTAATGATTGTCATTGTATCCTATAGAAAAAGGAGGACATATGGAACATACATTTGATTCCATTTTGATATTTGTGCAAATCTATGTTTATTCTATTGCTGGCATGTTTCTAATAAATCTAGTCCATGGCTTTTGTGAACCCAAAACTTTAAAAATCCCATACATATGTAGTAGAAATATGGTCCAATAATTTGGAATTGTCCAAGAGCAGAAGCACCCAAAATACTCCTTTATACATGATTGCAATATTTAAAAAGCAAAAGGTGATGCAAAGTTTACAAGTGTAATTGTCATAAAAGGAGTCAGCTTTCTTCTGAACACAAAGCACACAATATTAGGTGTCCCATTCTCTCCAACAAGCTATTTTTTTCTTCAATATTACTTGGAAAATAATGTATTTAGCTGCTCTAGGTAGTAATAATCATCCAAAGAAGAGCCTGGTATTTAAAAAGTTCAATTTTTCTACCATTAAATAATGCAACTCAATCTGGCTGCAATTGATTTTGGTTTTTTTTATGTTGTTGTCTTGCTTCCCCTAAAATTAATTTTCTGCTTTCCTGATAGAAAGTCTGTTTAAGTTTCTCTTTATGTGGGTCTCTTCTAGGCTATGGGTCCATGGGATTTTTCTTAAGAAAACAGACAGGTCTAATTTTCAGAAAACCTCTATAATTTTAGAAAGTATTAGGGAGAGGGACTCAAGTCCTGCTTTTTTGTCCCAGAGTAACATGTATCATTTTTATATTTGCAAATATTACCATACTATGGACTAATACGTTACGCTTGCTGTTTCCATTTTTAGACAGAGGCCACTTCCCCGCAAGTGATTTACAGATGTCTTCTAGTATCACCTGGCTATCACTGAGGCGATTTAAAGCTGTCCTCATTATAACAAGAGCTGGATGGTGGGAAACCAGTGAGGAAATGAGGTGAATCTACTCTAAATCATCCAACTTGTCTACAACATCTGGCCTAATTGTTGGGTTTTTCTACTTTTTGCATCACCAAGCCTAATGTAGAATTCTTTTTTTTTTAAAGACAATTAAAAATGCATACATTTTATTAACCCTTCAATCCATGTGTGGATGAATTTTACTCAATGTTTGGGCTGGGAGTTTCTTATCTTGAAGACACTATTACCCATCCTTTTCTCATTAGCATCTTTTGCCATGGAATTCTCCTTATTGCTCTGAATTTAAACATGTGCTCTCCCGAAACGTAAGATGCATGTTTGACCATACTCAGCTTCAATTTATCTTAGGATCAGGAATTCTGGCATCATGTGCTCCGCAAGGTTCCTCTACTTTGGATGTAATGGATTACTATCAAGTCAAGGATAGTAGATGCTCTTCTACTTCCTTCCATATGGAGTTTCCTTTTTTCTTTCATTTTCCTCAAGAAAAGGTTGTCAGCAAGGGATTTAGAAATATCCTAGAAGAACTATGCTTGGCAGAGTTTAACTTCCAACAGATCCTGAGATACTTAAAGCCCATTATTTTTCCCACTGAAGGACCTGCAATTTGTTTTTTTTTTTGGGAGGGGGAATCTTCCACATATTTCTTACAGTATCACCAAATTTATTTGCTTGGATTTATGATCAGGTGTATATACCTGCAATATATGGTGCACATGAAGTGCACTTCTTCCCCTTCTGTTGTTTTAAAAAGATCTGTTCCTCAACTTCTGTACTCTAAACACTGGAATCATCCCATCTGCAAAATTTAAGGAGCCCCTTGAGTTGTCAAATGGTATGTTTCACCGAATCCTTCATTGAGCAGAAAATGACCAAATTCCTATGGAGATCCTCAGTCATACAGCTCATGGTTATCCCAAAGGTGCTTTTCAAAAGGCAACTGGACTTCTCTGTTTTTTCTTAACGATGTTTCACTTCTCATCCAAGAAGCTTCTTGGATGAGAAGCAAAACATCTTCAAGGAAAAACAAAGAAATTTCAGTTGCCTTTTGAAAAACACCTTTTGGGATGACCAAACCCCCAAATGGTCAAAGTTAAACATGAGATATTTCTGCAAATTTGAATGTGAACTTGTTTATGGATTTAAAATAAGAAAATTGTACATGGCAGATGCAAAGATCTGGACATCCTTTCAGTTAGTATGTTGCAACACGTTTCTTCTGCATACTTTAAACAGTTACTGAACTAAAAGAGTTCTGCAAGGAAGGGTGGGGGGAAAAAAAGAATAGCAATTGGCAATGGGAAATATGTGGAAACTGTTATTTCTGCTAAAAGAGATATTACAGGGATTAATTAAAAGGGTATCCAAATTCTTGACCCTGCCAAATACACTGTTTAATAATTTTCAATTTGTAAACATCTGCACATAAATAATAATTCTGCATTCAAATATGCAGAAAGATATCACAATTTACCATTTAGAGATAGCGCCAGCTTTGAAGGTTCATTGAAATATACATTGATCAACTATCTTTTTTGCAATAAGAGCTCATGCCCATCTTGTTTATTTCCCATACTCTGATCCTCACAATTGAAGGCAACAAAGTTCCTGAATCAATCTTCTTTTACTTTTGTCACTGAGCAGGTTAATAGGATCCATTACAGCAACGCTGAGAAGACCTTTTGTCATACTAGCCTAATAATGCTTACTTTGACTCCCAGTAACATTCTGGGGGTTCAAATTCACATTACTTGCTGTTATTTAGTTCTGCTGGATAAGGAACATTGAATGGAAAACTTTTTCCATGCAAAAAGGGCTTTGCCACTGTGCTTCCTTCCAAGTTTGTGTCTGACTATCCTGATAGATTTAAAGAAGAAAATGTGATAGTGTGATCAAAATAGAGAGAGGGAATATTTACACATAAACAGGACCCAGGATAATTCTTCTGTGAAATTCTAAGTATTATTACACAATGCAGAAGATGTATGATCATATTCTGATTGGTAGGTATTGGAATTTCTGTGGCAGAACAGATTATTTTCGTATTTGGTTGGGGGGGAAATGAAAAATCACTCACTGTTTATATTTATCCTTTTTAGCACTCGTGTTGGATCTTTGTTATGATCACTCACTGGATTAACTCATAATAGGAAATTGGTTGATTGCAGCAAGAATCACTCTGAAAAGACATGCAAAATGGGAATTTGCCAAGCCTGAAGCAATGATTATGAAATGCATCTAGGTAACATGGATGTTTGTGAACTCATGTTCTTTGTTCAAGAATGGAGGAAAAAACAAGGCATTTAATAAGATTTGGGTTGAGATCACAGTGCTTTTCAGAGACATATCACTGGGAGGGAGGGAGGGACGGAAGGAAGGGAGCGAGGGAGGGAGGGAGGGAGGGAGGGAGGAAGGAGTGTTTAAAGGAAGTAAAGTGCTTTAAAATAAAGAAATTCAAAAAAATATGATTCTTCAGTTTGAATAGCATAGATAAAAAGAGGGAATTTATTTCTCTGCCATATACTGTACTTACTGTGCCCTATGTCAAGTTTATTATAAACAGCCAATAAAAAATCAAAAGGGAAAGTCAAACTCTTACTTTCTTTTACAAAAACAAACAGAATTCTTAAGAATCTTGTACACATGACCCACACATCTATTATGCAGTGGATCTCTGCTCTAGAATATGCTCTTCTGAAGTGTATACTTGAAAGAAGATGCCAGAACATTAGAAGGCAATTAAGATACAGTCCCATGTTATCTGCTTCTCCTGTGCTAAAATGGGAGCAATACTAGCATCATTTGGCTATGTAATAAAGCATCTGGTTAAAAACAACAACTATTCCCCATACCCAGGTCTTGGTCACTCAATTCATCCTTCATTTACTCAAAATACAGAAAACTAAACCCTACATGTGAACAAATTGCATAGATCCTTTGCTGTGCAGGTCATGATTATTTGATTCGGCTAATAAATGTATTTTTTGCTAACTAATTTGATATTTTGCTATGTATTTCGGTCTAGCAGACATTTAGATTGTCTCTAATGACCCACCCAAATGTTGTAATGAAAGGGACCAATGGGATTTACTGCTCTGGCTGGCATGTCTTAATGTTATTGGATGTGTCTCCTTTTAGGGCAGGGCCCAGCATCTATTCAACAGATCTGTGCCAATCCTTGAAAGGGTGCTTCAGTTTGATGATTTGTTTTGCAAACCAAAATGATGATTAGCACAGTTCAGCTTGTCTGGCCTCATTCACTCAATGCTTTGTTTTTGGAGGATGCGCAGCTTGCCTTCTCAACCAATGTTTTTGGCAAGTTCAATGAGAGGAAAGGTCACTTGCTTTCTCTAGCATCTTCTGGCTTTGGAAAGTGACAGTATTGAGGTAACACAATGCTTCATGGAAGCGTCTGTCTTGCCTCTTTGCTTCAATGAGAGAGATACAAATCCTATCATTGGTTAATCTAACTTTTCATACATAGAGACCTGTATAAGCCTCAGTTAGGACCATTATTTGTTCAAAGTTTGCACAATGGATCGCCTTTAATGACATGCTGTGGACCACACACTAAAATCTCAATACAATTAGGGTTAGTGTCAAACTATATATCAAATCAGAATCAAATTTATATTTGAGTTCTTAAATTAATTCAGATTAAACAGTGTTCATTTGTTTAGTAAATATCGCTTCTGGCACATGACAACTTAAAATACAATGACCTTTCTTAAACACATTCTATATTCCATACCTTAGGCTTTTAGAAGACTTATGTTGCCCTAGAGATTTTAAGTTATGCATTACTTTCCTAGTCTTTACTACATTTATTTTTTTAAACGAAGGGATACCCAATAGAACTTTGAAAGTAACTCAGCAGATAGTTAGGCTCACATGGGCAAGGTTAAAACATCACATATGTCAGTCCCAAAACTTTTAGTTTTTAATATATTTTTATCAGTCTTTTGAATTTTGTCTGGAAATTAGTAAGACATTAGAGTAGCTGCTTCAGCATGGTGTTCCATGCTACCTTTCTGCATTTCAGAACTTTTGTCCTTCATTTTGTATACTGTATACTGCAATGATACACCCAAAGTTAAGCTACTCCTTGTGGCAAAAACAAAGTAAGTAGCTTCCCCTCTTCTTAAAAGTAATTACTTTCTAAGTCACAAGTAGCAAAGTGAAAAATGGACATCACTTTGGGACAAAACAAAGTACAACTTAATAAACTTTAAACCAGTAAAGAGGACAATCATGGTAGGGTGCCTGTGCTTCAGCGGGCTGTCTGCTCTCCTACCACAAATGACTCTTGGGCTGACATCTCAGTCCTGAGCTAATTGCCATGAGTAAAATTGAATATTGCATCAAGGTGATCAGAGTTCCTCCATGTAAGCTACACCTAGATTACTATCTTCTGTGTAAACCTATATTGTGTTTTAAAAAGAGAGATAATCATTCCCACTCTAAGACTTACTATGTTAACTTTCAGCTTTTCCTTCCCAGATTTTATTACTAAATAGCTAAATGTCTATGGAGATTCTCAATCATCCAGGTCATAGTTGTCCCAAAGGTGCTTTTTCAAGAGGCTACCTTGTTTTTTCTTTGACGATGTTTCACTTCTCAGATGAGGTAAAAAATCTTCAAAGAAAAAGCAAAGAAGTCCAGTCGCCTCTTGAAAAAGCACCTTTGGGTTTATTAACTAAATGTTTCATTCTCCATCCCTGGCCCTATTGCCCAAGTTGTAATGACAGCAATTAGCCAAATCACACCATTCAAATGATATTCCAGGGAAGATGAACATCATGCCCAGATACAATAAATCAAGGAGATGAAAAGATGCCCAACTTCATCAATGTGATAAACACACTTGAAGCAGCACAATATGCCAAAAGGGGGTAGGAGTGAGACTTGTAGCTGGCCTGAAATGCCACAGCAGGAATCCTGCCTTTTTTGTTTCCCATCTCCTATGATAGCCTTCATCATGATAGTTTGCCTCTACCGCTATAGTATTTGGCTGGGGATTACTCCTAAGCAATTCATTTCTATAGTTGGTACCCACTTAGTCATCATTAATTTTCTGTGTCAAAAGATTACATCAGCACAAAGAAGATGGGAAACAATGTTCAGCTGCTGTTCTGGTAGCGGCTGAAAGGCCACACCAGAAAGCTTCCAGACTCTGCTAATTGCCAAAAATTGCTCGGGGAAACTCAGGAAATAGGGCCAAAGGCTGCCCTCACCCCAAAATGAAATTTGCAGCCAGGTTGTCAATAAAAGAGACAGAAGCACTCCAAGACTGGGAGTGAACGCCTTGTTAGTTTTCTGCTCACATCAGTGGTAGTTGAGGGGGTGGGGTGGGGAAAACAGTTTCATTTGCTGGCCTGATTGGACTGATGAGATTTCCATATTCTTCATTAAGGTCTGCCAGCCAGCTTGGCTGCCCTGCCATTTCCCATTACTCACAACTGATCCATTATGCAAAAGGAGAAGAGAATATGCCAGGCAGGTGGGAAATAAGAGAAGAATCCCAGCTAGAGACTGTAATGATGCCATCAGCAATCTGTGCTACAGGAATTGAAGGGAATTGAATACTTGGGAGGTAAGGATTCTGAGACAAAGGGGTTAAATCATTTGATGACTGGGGAATTCTGGGAATTGAAGTCCACAGCTCTTAAAGTTGCCAAGGTTGAAAAATACTGGGTTAAATAATATCCATGGTATCCTTGGTGCAAATATTGTCTCCTAAATAATATCTCCTTGAGCAACCTGCTCAATATCTTTGCTGCACCACATTTCTCTTCTCCCTTCAGTATTATTCAGGAGAAGCATCCTTGTCACATAGATATATTCCTGCATGCAACACTCCTTAATATGAAAAGTGCCAAGTGTCAGACAACAGTCTGATAAGGAGGAAAGAGCAGCAGCAGCAACAACAAATGCCTGCAATTTTTGATGTGAAATATTTCACAGGCTCTTCTTGAAAACGCCTTGGCAGAGTAGATAGCACTTCAATGGTTCAAGTCCAATCTGACATATTTCCTAATGTTTTTCTATAAAGCCCAAATAGATCAACATGGCTTTTAAAAATCATCACTTACACACTATCGCTGGGGTATATAAAAACAATTTGGTCTGTGCAGTGATTTAGCCTCTTGATGGCCTTCCGGTAGAGAGACCAATGAAAATAACCAGAAGCTATTTGCTGAGATGTAATGGCACCTCAATCTGCACGGAATGTGACAGAAGAAATGGAAGAGAAGCCTCCTTCCTTCCT
This sequence comes from Ptyas mucosa, assembly GCA_012654045.1. Taxonomy (NCBI): domain Eukaryota; kingdom Metazoa; phylum Chordata; class Lepidosauria; order Squamata; family Colubridae; genus Ptyas; species Ptyas mucosa. Next base: position 10,102,160 of record WNWU01000041.1, on the reverse strand, counting down.
TCCTTTCTTTCTCAGCTGGGAACAGTGGTCTAATTGTTTCAGCTACAGAACCTGAATCCATCATGCACTGAAGAGAATCTGCACGTGACCAACCCAAGGGTAATAATGGGATGTTCTCTTCAGTTTCTTCTTCCACTATAAGCAGAAATTTTCCTGTATCTGTTTGTCCTGAATCTTAACCACCAGCCTGTTTTAAATCTGCTGCCCAATAATAACTCAGTGAACCCAAACCAATAACTCAGGGAATTGTTGTAAGTCAATATAGGACTAGAAATATTGCAATTTCGGATGATGGTTTCTGTATGAACATTTTGAGAGCTATCTTTTATTACAATTTAATTAAGATCCCCACCATACTGCAACCAATTTTGGTCACCACACTATAAAAAAAGATATTGAGACATTGGAAAAAGTTCAGAGAAGAGCAACTAAGATGATCAAAGGCCTGGAGACTAAAACATATGAAGAACAGCTGCAGGATTTGGGTTTCACTAGTTTAGAGAAAAGAAGGACTAGGAGGAACATGATAGCAATGTTCCAATATTTGAGGGGCTACCACAAAGAAGAGGGGGTCAAATTATTCTCTAAAGCACCAGAGGGCAGGACAAGAAACAATGGCTGGAAATTAATCAAAGAGAGAAGCAACCTGGAATAAAAGAGAAAGTTCCTAACAGTGAGGACAATTAACCAGTGGAACAGCTTGCCTCCAGAAATCGTGGGTGCTTCATCATTTGAGGTTTTTAAGAAGAGACTGGACAGTCATTTATTTGTAATGGTAGAGGTTCTCCTGCTTGAGCAGGGGGCTGGATTAGAAGACTTCCAAGATCCTATCCCGTCCCGTCCCGTCCCGTCCCGTCCCGTCCCGTCCCGTCCCGTCCCGTCCCGTCCCATCCCATCCCATCCCATCCCATCCCATCCCATCCTATCCTATCCTATCCTATCCTATCCTATCCTATTCTATTTTGCATTCAAAAATTCAGTACACATACACATACAAACTCATTGATTCCATCCCTTGAAAAGTTGAAGATAGCATCCCCACACAGGGAATCAGCATGCAGTGTGAAGTAGGCCCATCCCTACCAAATATTTAGCTTTTCTAAATACTTTGTGTGTTTACCACTAATTAACATATGAATGCCTTTTAAGAAATTTGAGTAACTGGGGAATGTGCATGTATGTGCAGTCAAATATTCCTATAGGAAGGAAGGAGTTGAGAGGCTGGAAAGGGAAGGGGGGGGGTAGAAGCAAAATGGGAAGAATTAGCCCACCCTCTGGATAGGTGATATCCAGTTTTCCATTCCACGGTAGTAGGAATGCCTCGTCCTCATCAGTGAGTTCCATCCTGCAACATTTTTCTCTCTGCTGCAGCTATTGTTGTCAATGGTATTCTGATAGCAAGGAGTTATAACATTTATTTGACATACATTGAGTTACTGTTTTGTATTACTGGTTTGCCACACAGTTTAAGAACACTTTCTTAACTCTGCTCACAAGAATTAGGAATGAAGGTAATATTTTCAGGTCACTGCTAAACCAAAAACAAGCTTAACTCACCTTGGTTTCCTATGTTTCCACAGGTTTGCAATGGCACTCCCTTGCTTAGTGCAACATTCATCTACCATTCCCCAAGATGGGCTGATATTAACTGTCAACTGGGTTGGAAAACATGCTAGCTCAACATATCAGCATAAGTTTTCAGAAGTGTACACCTCCTGTGTGACTGGGATGAAAGGGAGAAAACATTGCCCCTTCTAATACTGCACAGATATATTTGCTGTTTGCTTCACACAGCCTGAAGATATGAGCTCCCATTGGTTTCTGATTTACTGCCCCAGCCAGATTGACGTGGCAGAGAAGTAAATGCTTTGGCAAGACAAAGCTGAGAACTGACACTGGCAGGTGTTGCCTTGATTCCAGCTGGTACCCAGAACAGGATGGCTTCATTCCTCCTTTGCATTATATTACGGCAGAAAACCTTAGTCTTAAGAATGCATCTCTGGCCCTTTCACTGCAGGTAAATCTCATTATGGGACTTCAGTAGAAGAGTGAGAGAAAGAAATGCCTGCCTTTGATCAGTGAAGAATAATGGTGGATAATAACATTATGATCTGTTGCTGAGTTCTCCTGCTGGTCTGAAGTAATTAATCAGCCGAGTGCTATTTAATGGTGGTCTCTCTGTAAATCCATCCCACAGAGCTTCCCATATGGTTCTTCCTGAAATATTTCTGCCAGTGAGAAAGATAATCATAATATTACATCAAAAGGAGAAAGACAGGTTCTGGAATGGGAGCTATTGAAGCACATCCATAAGTTGCTTTCTGTTCTGGTTATGTCCTGGTTGTGCCGATTAAACTAGAAATATGACAAAATGTATGCACATCAACACAGCCATAGAAGTTGTAGGAAAGTGAATATATTGAGATGGCATCTTTGTCCATCCAGGTTTTTATTATATGCTGGTTATTTCATACTTCCTGGAGCCCAGTTTTCAAGTTTACTCTTACTTTTTTGTTCAACTTAGTGCCGGAGACGTGATGTAAAAGAATGTAGCGATGACCTTGGAAGGGAGGAATCAGTAACAGAGGTGAAACAGCAATTCATTCCTGGGAAAAATGGAAAGCATGAGAAAGAAACTCAAAATAGCCCCACCGTCCCTGATTTTCTCATGATGGGATAAAAAATAATGTAAGTTTCTTAAAGGTTCTGGTACTATTACCAACAATAAAGTAACTTTCCTGAAATCTTAGTCTATTTCTTGGCCTGTCCAACCTCAAAAGGTTGACACTTTTTATTTTTATTTTATTTTATTTATTTCGTCAAGCATGTATTTTATGACAGATACAAGTGTAAACATAATTATAAATACATGAAAAGGATATGAATAAAAGAAAACATTAGGACAGGGATGGAAGGCACACTGGTGCGCTTATGCACGCCCCTTACAGACCTCTTAGGAATGGGGTGAGGTCGACAGTAGACAGTCTAAGGTTAAAGTTTTGGGGATTTGGGGAAGAAACCACAGAGTCAGGTAGTGCATTCAAAGCGTTGACAACTCTGTTACTGAAGTCATATTTTCTGCAGTCTAGTTTGGATCGGTTTACCATGAGCTGCAGTATGAAACAACCATCGCCCCTCTTCTATATCAGACTTTGAAATGTTAATGTTTGGTTTTTGGTAAAGCTGATAAAAACAAAGATTTTGAGGACTGAGAAGTTCTAATAGTCAAATTCTTGGTAAATTCAGCTTTGCAGTTCCTTTACAGTGGGCTTTCATCTGGGATTCTGGGTGGCCATTAAAATCTCCAAGAAAAAGAAGATAACGGAGTAGGTGTTTTTTTTTAAAAAAAGAATAAAATATATTTCCAACTATCAAGGCTATAATAATGGGCAATGTTGCATGCATACTCATCAAACATATAGAAATGCCTATCTTTTCACACAGATATGCAGTTTTTCTTCTTCCACCCCTTTAAACCCATATGGAATTAGAGGATTTCCTGCTTGCAGGCCATGGCAACATTAGCTGCTCTGTTAGTAAACTGGGTGGAAACTAATCAAGGAGAGAAGCTAGAATTAAGGAGAAATTTCCTGACAGAACAATTAATCAGTGGAGCAACTTACCTCCAGAAGTTGTGAATGCTCCAACACTGGTAGTTTTTAAGAAGAGATTGGATAACCATTTGTCTGAAGTGGTGTAGGGTTTCCTGCCTAAGCAAGGATTTGGACTAGAAGATCTCCAAGGTCCCTTCGAACTCTGTTCTGTTCTGTTCTTTAAAATTTGTACTAGCAGTTGCTGAGAGAAAGAAGAGAGGCTTGCTGGCTGCTTACAGTAGAATAGAGGTACTCACAAAATGCTTTCCTGTCCTCTAAGGATGCTACAGCCCAGAGATGGAAGGAAGCTTACTAGAGAGGAACGTGGAAGTGGATGGAGGATAAACGTTTAAAAAATCTGGACTGTCTGGTAGAATTCGAGACATCTGGCCACTGTAGCTTCCAGACAGCTCCTCGTTTAAATACTGATCTGTTTGCTTTATCACATCTCTTCAGACCATTCCTCAGGACCATCCCAGTAGCCTAATGCTGCAAACATCTAAACCAGGGGTTCCCAAACTTGGCAGCTTTAAG
>WNWU01000041.1:10082786-10097633 GCA_012654045.1 Ptyas mucosa | reverse complement strand
AAGTCCACAAGTCTTAAAGCTGCCAAGTTTGGGAACCCCTGATCTAAACCATTAGACTGAGCATCTCCTATAGGTGTTTGGTTGCTCCCCAACTGCTCCTTTTATCCGGCACTGCCACCCTGCATTTGCCTGAACATTATCTATGTAAGCTGAGACTGTTTTACTACTATTTGTTGATCAAGGCTGCTCGCTGGTGATATAAACAACCTTGAACAGCTTTTCCTGCCTGCCTGATCAACAGGAAGTAATGAAAAGAACTTCACTTGGCAGTAGGAAATGTTCACAGTAGTATTACAGTGAGACCTTTCGTGAAAGGAATTTTCTTGTGAGCAGACAAAAGAAATCGGCCTCAGAAACTAAGTTGTCCAATGGAGAAGATTGGACACTCAGATCTAGTATCCATCCATCTGTATCTAGGCATTGCACACTGCACCAGCCCACACGGACATTTTTCCTAGCTCACTCATAGCAGAATGTAGAATCACTTTATGAAGGCTCTTGCAAATGCCATGATGGCACTTCAGCACAATACTGGAATGGGTCTTAAACAAAAGAGTTACCATCTCAAATTATGTCAGAGAATTGACAAAAATCATTTATATTTATCTTTCAAAGAAGGAAGGAGGAGTGAAGAGCATCTATTTAGAGGGGGCAAGCAAGAAGTCTGCGTATGGGCTAGCCAGCAGAAAAATATAATTTCTTAACTGACTGCTTGGGTTTATTTATTTTATTTATTTATTTGATTTGATTTATATACCGCCCTACTCCCGAAGGACTCAGGGCGGTGAACAGCCGGCAATAAATTACATACATACAAAATTTAAAATAGAAATAAAATTGAATTAAATAGTTTGGCCCAGACAGACAGATTAAAACCCCAATCAATTTAAAACTAAATATTAAATTTAAGTATAGAAATATTTAAAATATTAAGATATTAAAACTATTTAAAATTATTTAAAAGAGGAAGAAGTTAGGCCAGGCCCGCCTGTTGAAATAAAAAAGTCTTTAGGGTGCGGCGGAAGGTGCGCAGATCCGGGATCCTCCGTATCTCTGGGGGGAGCTCATTCCAGATAGTAGGTGCCCCCACAGAGAAGGCTCTCCCCCTGGGGGATGCCAGCCAACATTGTTTGGCTGATGGCACCCGGAGGAGTCCCTCTCTATGGGAGCATACCAGCCGGTGGGAGGCTATTGGTGGTAGTAGGCGGTCCCGCAAGTACATGGGACAAGAACATGAATTGTAAGTCAGGATGAATGAAGTCTGAGCAGCAACTGAGCTATTCAGCTGGGAAAGACTTAAAGAAATTAGGGAATGTTGATTTGTATTCTACTATCTACTATCTACTATCTACCATCTACTATCAGGACCTCTGCAAATATTAAAGGAGAAAAGAAGGTCAAAAATACTGGCTAACCAAGCCACTATGTTGAAATAAGAAATGCTGTGTTGAAATGAAACACCCAGTACTGTATCTTGATGTAAATATTGTTCTATGTTTGAGTTTCATCTTTTCTTTTTAAGCTGCGGGAGCTTTTGAATCATTGCACATAGTTCGTACCTTTCTCTCTAAAAAAAGCTATGCTCAATTTAGTATCCTTCCCCATCTACTCTCTTTAACGGTACCTTGAACAAACTCAGTCCACGCCAGAGCTACTGCTAACAGTCCAGATAATTGAGAAACGACTAAGATCTGGACCTCTGCAGTGTTGGAAATTTACTATGGGTGATTTATGGTTTAGTTTGCACCAGGCAGTCTTTATATTCAGATCAGAACAAGCATATATCCATCCAAAGTAGAATTTGATTTTTTTTTAATTAAACATAATGAAACATAAAACATTTAACAGGAAAAATCAGGATAAAAGATAAGCAAAGCGGTGAGAGTTACATGAGTAAGAGCGAAGAAGAATACTTCCAAGACCGATTGGAAACCATAGGGAATTAGCATAGACACCCCAAGAAGAGTGGCCAGCTTTAACCCTTTTCCTGTACAGAACAATAGCAGGATAGAAATGGAAAGGAGTAAGATTCTTCTGGGTGAGTTTTCTTCTGCTCTACAAAATGAGAGAAACAAATAGATGGACAGGCGTAATATATCCAAATAGAGAAAGCTCACAGGCACGGCTATTCTCCAGAAGCTTCTAACTGCCTGCCTTCTTGTCACTGTCTGTTCACAATTTCTGTCTGTATGTGCAAACCAAAAGGAAAAAAAGAAAGGAGGGAGGGAGGCAGCCTTCACTAGCCTTGCTCTCTCTTTCCAAGCAATACTCCGAGTTGAGACTACAAGCCTGTGTGCACATATAAAATCAATATTGTCTTAAGTCTAGGAAACAAAAAGGAAATGTGAGCTGCTAGAGAGAAGAAAGAAGCCACTGGTAGTATGTCCAAAAGCAGGTACACAATTTTGAAGTGCAGGAACTGAAAACAACAGACATTTGTTAAGTTGAAGCAAATGCTAATTCCTTGATATATCTTAATTTCCAGGCCCAGACTCTTTCTTTAAATCATGGAGGAGGTTAATTCCCGGAATGGACAAGAGAAAGCAACTATTCAGATCTCATACAGACTTGTACATGCAGAGCTGGGGAATTGAAGATCCTGCTCCTGAAAAAATAAAGGGATCAGAAGTTGGCCTAAGAGAAAAGATCACAGAGTGTGCCATCTCAAACTACCCTGGAATACTTTGTCCACAACAGAGGCAGTATTCAGCAGGTTCTGACCAGATCTGGAGAACCAATAATGGAAATTTTGAGTAGTTTGGAGAACCGGTAAATACCACCTCTGACTGGCCCCGCCCCCATCTATTCTCTGCCTCCCGAGACCCAGCTGATCAGGAGGAAATGGGGATTTTGCAGTATCCTTCCCCTGCCATGCCCACCAAGCCATGCCATGCCCACCAAGCCACACCCACAGAACCGGTAGTAAAAAAATTTGAATCCCACCACTGGTCCACAAGCCATCTCTTCTATCTTGCACAAGACCATGATAACCATAATAGCATGAGCAGGATGGATGAACAAGTAGGACTTCCAAATATAAAGTAGTCATTGTACTTTAGCATCAAGTATACTTAGGTCTCTTAAGTTATACTGTTGCTGAAAACGAACACAAGTTAAATAAAGTGTATTTTCAGTACACATTTGTTTTTCTTCGTCTCATTCTTCTACTGTCCCAGGATTCATCTGCACTCATAAAAATCTGGAGCAACAATGCTAACTTATCTCATACTGCAGGAAGATTTTAAAAATTATAGTTAAAAACAGTCTGTTTCATTTAAATTATCAGAAGATGCTTTGCTACCCATTTCTGCATATCAAACTTCTATTAGGAAAAAATAGAGGGCCAATGGAAGTACGATGTTTTTCTGATTGCCTACCAACCAAGAAGTAGAGTACCTTTCATTTTAACAGGCTCTTACCCAGAAGTAAATCATACTCAGTTAAGCAGAACCTACTCTCACATTAGTATCCGTAGAGCCATGTGATAGTGTATTTCCATGCTCGTTTATCATTATTGAATAACGACAACAGCAAGAATGACATAGGAATAGGAATATACTTTCACTGTAAACCAGGAAGAAGGTGAGAAAGCTTCTTAGCAAGTTATGAAATACAATGATTAAAAACAAGAGGAGTATTGATTCTAACAGAGCTATGAAGTAGTTCAATCTGGGGAGAGAAAGAAATAGAGAAACAAGGTCAGGAATAATGGTAGACAAATTCTTATAACCAGGATGATAATTCTCCTTTAATGATCACGGAAATATTTCTCCAATGAAGGATGATGTCAGGGTATTATATGCAACAGAGCTGATTTTTTTAACACCCACATACAAAATAGAGGGAAGGAAAGAGGGGGAAATTAATAAAATAAACCAAAGCCTCCCCCACCTCACACACACTTTCTCTCCTTTTTTTCCCCTTTTGTGCTATGTCTTGTTTAGATTGTAAATAGAGGAGTGACAGAAGTTTTTACCATTATGTAAAGCACAATGGGAGGTTTTTAGGCTGCAGAGCAAGATATAAATGTTTCGAATAGATGACTAAATAAGACTTAATGTAAGGAGTGTTGCAAAGGCTTTTATATTGTTGTAGGTCTCTCAATCAAAAACTTGTCAAGTAGTGATTTCTGAAAGTCATTCTCAGTCAGTTCCTGGAAGGTGGCTTTGGAAGGATCTCTCTTCCCCTCTCATCGTTCTGAATTGTTGTATTTGTGAAATGGAGCAATAACAGGCTGGGCCTTCAGAGTGCCATAGCAAGGAGATAGTCCCTGACCTCGGCTGTCATGGGAAGGCAATTACCTTGCTGCTGAGAAATTGCAGCCTACAAGTGTAACAACCCAGTGAAGGCTCTCCCTCCCACCAGCTCCTCCTCCATCTTCCAGCAGGATCTTTCAACTGGCCCAGACGCAGAGACGAGTTGTCCCTCTGGGATGCCATTGTCTACCCTGGCACCGAAGTGCTGATTATGGATGAATCTTTCCACTAGGCTCCTGCCTCATCTTGCTCTGATTCATTGCAGGCATAATGGAAAGAGAGGCTGATGAATGCTGATGAATAAGCCCAACCTTGCTTGCCTCATCTCTGGCTCAGACCAGTATTTCAAAAAAAAATTGTTTCTGGTGTTCTCCATTGAGGGGAAGACTTGAGAGACAACTCTGTAATAATCAGTGGTCTAGATGTACAGAGAATGTGGAATGATCCTCAGAGAGCAATTAAAGTTAAAAGAGGCAGTTTATAAAAATTACAAATACCAAGTTTATTTCAGATTGTCCAGATAGGTCAATCAGCTTCGTGTGATGAAATAAAATAACAGTCAGCACTGACTCCTCCCTGGTGTGTTTGTTTTAAAGGGACCTTGGACCATCTGACCCAGGGAACTTCAACTGAATTATTTTGTGCTAAGACCTAAGTATGAGCTCATATATTGTTACTATGCTCAGTCCTTCCTTCTTTCCTTCTTTCCTTCTTTCCTTCTTTCCTTCTTTCCTTCCTTCCCTCCCTCCGTCCCTTCCTTCCTTCGTTCCTTCCTTCCTTCCCATACAGATACATAGACACACACAAAGCCCAGCCTTGGCTACCTAGCTTGTCCTAACACCTAAAGAAAACTATTGAAGAAACAATTAACTAATATTTCACATGGAAAATAAATTCATGGATCAATATTAATATTAGCAGGCAATCAAATGTAGGTAGTCCTTGACTTATGACAACAATTGGAATCGTAATTTCCATCGCTAAGCGATGTGATCATAAAATGCAATATTACATAACCACATTGTTTAGTGACGGCAATTCTAGCTATCCTTGTTGCCATTGCTAACCAAATGCAGCCAGTTGTCTGTCAAGGACCCACCCCAGTCCAAGCTATTCTGGATTTGGTCCCCCTCCCCAGTTCCAAGCTTCAGTAAAATAAGGGACTGCCTACTCCTTAAGTTCCACCCTGATCTATCCCCATCTCTGTCCTTTTGACCATCCTGCACCCTCCCACTCTGTGGTTCAGAGACTTCTTGGTAAATCACAGTTCTGGGAGTGCAAGAAGCTCTTGAGCTGCACCACAACACAAAGCCACAGCCACCCAAGAAGCCTCAGCTGCAGTTGCCTTTGTCACCCTGCATGCCAATGTCTGTGCCACCTTGCACTCCACCACCCCAGCTGACTTTCACCATCTTCTTATTCCTGCTGCTGACAAGGCATACCCCCCTAGACCCTTTGCAGGACAGCTACTGGCCATGTGAGGCCATCTTTGCTAGATCTTGAGAAAACTACCATGGATGACCTTGGGAGGAAACCCTTATATGGCCAGCAGCTTCCTTGCAAGGGGCCAGGCCGAACAGGGTGAGCAAGAATTGGGGAAGATTAGCTAGGATAGCAGGGGCAATGGAGTGCAGCTAGCCTTTTCAGGAATCTGCTGAGGTCCTTAGGTAGCCAACTAAGCGCACTTAACTGCCTCCCCCATGGCCTTATTCTAGAAAAGGAAACCAATGCAGAGTAGATGAGCCCAGGAAGAGAGTCCTTGTATGAGTAGGAACTGAGGGTCTTGAACATTCAAAGCTTGAAAATATTTTTGATAGGACAGACCAAGACACTGCAAATCCACATGGCTGATACAAAGATCTACTTCAGTCCCAGCTGAATACTCGCCGAGCTAACATGATGTATTAGCCCAAACTACTAGCTAGATATTTTTAGCAGCATCTAAATTGAGAGATCTGGTCTTCCTCTGAGCAAATGTAGAAACAAACAAAAATTCTTAGGTGTGGAGAATATAATTCACAACATGGGACTGTTGATTTCTTATTGTATATGTTGTTCTAAAGTGATTGACCTGAATCACCTCTAATGATTGCCACTTGTCATAGTGGTGATTCCCAACTAAGGGTGGCCTCTAAATACTTGGGGCCGCCACTCGCTGAATTCTGTATCTGCAGCACATTTATAGGTGTCAGAAAATGACAAAAACAGTGAAAATAAAGTGATGAAGTAGAGAGAAACAAGTTGTTGGCTTTTTCTTCTTTGCTCTTTCCTCCATCCAAGGTATAAGAGTCGTGGTGGCGCAGTTAGAATGCAGAGTTAGACTGCAGCACTGCAGGCGACTTCTGCTGACTGCCGGCTGCCAGCAGTTTGGCAGTTCGATTTTCATCGGCTCAAGGTTGACTCAGCCTTTCATCCTTCCAAGGTCAGTAAAATGAGGACCCAGACTGTTGGGGGCAATGTGCCGGCTCTGTAAACTGCTTAGAGAGGGCTGTAAAGCACTGTGAAGTGGTATACAAGTGCTATTGCTAAGTGCTATTCCATGGAAAATACTTTAGGAGCCAATTAACAATATGGGCCAAAGATTATGGCAGGGGATTGCCTGGGATGCCCTCACTGAGTATTTATACCCACGTAACTATGATTATTTTCTTCTCCTGGTCACAATCCATATGGCTCTTTCAGAGGAGAAAGTGAAGCTGTCCGCCTTCTCCTTCCTCATGTCACCATTTACTAAGTCTGGCCCTTTCTAGAGCAAAGACTGGGCCAGTCCAGAGGTGGGTTTCAGCAGGTTCTGACCAGTTCTGGAGAACCGGTAGCAGAAATTTTGAATAGTTCGATTTGTTATTTTTTCCTTGCTAACAAAATAAAAACTGATAAAAAAAAAAAAGATGTTGAGACATTCAGAAAATTGGCTGCACTCACAATTGCGGTGTTGCACCAAAGATTAACTAGTAGAAAAGGAGAAACCCCTGGCCACTTGGAAAGCATTTACGGCAGCTAAGAGACATTTGCAGAGGGAGAAGAGTGTAATGATTGTGCTGAAATTATCCCAAAAACAGCAAGTGAAGAAGCAAGATTATGAAGAAAGCTGGGGGGGGGGGAGTGATGGTTTCAATGGATTGGCACATGCAAGATGCCTAGTCCTCATTATGTGGCCAGTGGAGCTACCCAATAATGTCAGCATCGTCTGTCAACTTCTTTCGAGGAAACATCCATCAGCTGCACCTGTAAGTACAGTCCTAATCCACATGTTCTGCCTTGCAAACTTTTCCACTTGGGTAAATTCTGTATCAGCTGCCAAGACTCAATGAGCCTCCCCTGATTTGTTCAGGACACATCTGTCCTTTGGAGGAGGCAGCCTGTCTTACTGGCAGCATCCAGAAACACTCGCAGAAGGCCAGTGGGTACGTGGGTATGAAATGCCATCCCACTGTCAGAACTTAGCTGGAAATTGGGCTTTGGCTTATTCCACTGGCTTTTGTGGTGTGTGTGTGTGTGTGTGTGTGTGTGTAGGGGGCTTATGAGTCCCCAGTTTCCCTGTGGCCGTCATTAGGCAGCCATTAGCTAGTCACTGTTGCATCAACAGTGTGAAGCATTGAATACCTTACCTTTGGCAGCATTCCAGCTAAAGGGAGGAAGCTTCGGAGAAAATGCAATTACAGCAAACAACAGCCAAGTGAAAGCGAGAGCCGCAATCCACACCTGGCACTAATTAACTTAATTAGCCCTTAATGAGCTACACTGGTCGGAAGGCCTATTTTTACTTAATTATCCCCTAATGCGTTTGGCAGTAAGCAGGGGCCCAATGGATAGAATGGCTGTGCTTGTCTCCCTCCGCCCAGCCAGGCAGTGTGAACTTCCCTGCATTCTTAATCACTGAGCTTGTCTAGCTGGCAAGGAGGACTTGATCTGAGCATTACAATAGTCAGGAATCCCTGCCCAGCTTTCGCCTCTCCACACAGCAGTCCTGTGGAGGGGAGGCCAGACTAGACCTCTGGAGCCTTTATGCTGCTCATTCTGGCCCTAGGTGTCCACCGGGCAGAATGAAGATTTTGAATACGTGTGTGTGCTTTATACATGATTGCAGCACATCACTTTCTCTGAAATGGATGGCCATATAAATTTGATTAATAAGTAAGAGCCATGGTGGTGCAGTGGTTAGAATGCAATATAGCAAAGCTAACTCTGCCCATAGCCAGGAGTTTGATCCTGATCTGCTCAATGTTGACTCAGCCTTCCATCCTTCCAAGGTTAGTAAAATGAGGACCCAGATTCTTGGGGGCAATATGTAGACTCTGTAAACCACTTAGAGAGTACTGTAGAGCACTATGAAATGGTATACAGATAGTCCTCAACTTACGACTACAATTGAGCCCAAAATATATGCTGGTAAGTGAAACATTTGTTAAGTGAATTTTGCCCCATTGTATGAGCTTTCTTGTCACAATTGTTAAGTGAATCACCGTGATTGCTATGTTAGTAACACGATTGTGAAGTGAATCTGGTTTCCACGTTGACTTTGCTTGTCAGAAGGTCGCAGAAGCGGATCATATGACCCCAAGGCACTGCCAATATCATAAATATGAATCAGTTGCCAAGCATTTGAATTTTGACCACCTGGTCATGGGGATGCTGCAACGGTCGTAAGCGTGGGAAACGGTCATGTTATGTTTTTCAGGACTATTGTTAACTTCCAATGGTCACTAAATGAACAGTTGTTAAGTCAAGGTCTACCTATATAAGTCTTAAGTGCTATTAAGTGCTATGGACTTTCATTTACGTCCATGCACTGCATTTTCATAGCCATCAGTTCCTTCTATTTTCTTTTTGCTTATTCAAGGTAAGCAAATTCACAGATATACTATACTATGATTTTGAACCAGCCAGTCACTTCTAACCTGAAAACTAGTTTGGTTATAGCGACTAAGGTAGGAGACTGTAAGCATGAAAGCCGGATGGATGGCTTTGGACCAGTGATTCTCTCTCAGCCATTCAATCCATCTCTCATGGTTGTTGTTCTATGGCAAAAATAAAAAAATAAAAATGGAGACGGGAGCATTAGTTATATTCACTGTCTTGAACTGACCAAATATGAAAGCAGGATAAAAATCTAATAAGTAATAAAATTTTGCAGGTGATAATAGGCTAGAAAGAATGAGCTCAGCTAGTAAGTACAGGTCAAGTGAAGTACAAAATTATCTGACACAATTCAGGATGGATCTTGAAAAAAGTACTGAACAAAATTCCTTCAGTCTCCAAATTAGGAATATTACAAGGAATTTGGATGAAATCTGAATAATGAGTTGAAATGTAGGGGCCCATATCTGAGCTGCAAAAATCTAAGTGACCATTTGATGGCAGTAAAAAGATTGGGGTTTTGTTTTGTTTTTGCTCTTTGCTGCCATTGATTAGATGGCAGCAAAGAGCAAAAAAAAATCAATCTCTTTATTCTGCATTCAGATTTCTGTAATCTCTTTACCGATTCAGATTTCTGCATTCCAGATATCTTGTGGTCCAGAGGTGGGTTTCAGCAGGTTCTGACCAGTTCTGGAGAACTGGTAGCGGAAATTTTGAGTAGCTCGGAGAACCGGTAGTAAAAATTCTGACTGGCGCTGCCTCCATCTATACTCTGCCTCCCAAGTCCCAGCTGATCGGGAGGAAATGGGGATTTTGCAGTAACCTTCCCCTGGAGTGGGAAGGGAATGGAGATTTTAAGTATCCTTCCCCTACCACGCCCACCAAGCCATGTCACGCCCACCAAGCCACACCCACAGAACCGGTAGTAAAAAAAATTTAAACCCACCACTGGTGTGGCCCTATGGAAATCAGCTGTTTCAAAATAAACCTGTGGTGATAATAAGTGAGTGCTGAATCTACCATTGCAACTGAAGGTGAACAAGAAAGCTCTATCAATGATTTGTTGCTTCAGAGTGCCACAAAAGGGTGGACACTGTACTTGCAAAAACTGTAATTGCTTCTATTTTATTTTAAATGTTGGTGTTGAGGTAGGGTGGAAAAGGAGGAAGGTAATTCTACCATGGACAGTTTTCTGATCTAAGAAAATAGTTCCTTAGTGGCTCTCTAACCATCGTGTTTTGGAAATGTTTTTCATAAACAACATATTGGAAACTATTAAAAACAACTCTGGGTGCCTAGCACAACCAAATCATTCGTACTAAGTGGCCACTTTAAGTGCCATCAGCATTTCAGAAACTATTTCCAAATCAAAATATTTATTTATAACAGCAGACTTTCAGTAAATGACATTTAATTCTGCCCACTTACTGTTGATAACTTAGCAGGTTTATTTTTTTTTCCTTACCCTACTTTACTTTACCTTACCTTACCTCACAACATGTCTGTAAGCTCTGCCATTTTCATTTGTATACCTTATTAATAATGTGCATTTTCTAGAGACTTATCCAAACTATTCGAATGGGAGGGAAACAGGCAACTTGATGGCCAGGGTCTGAGAGAAAAAAGAATGAATGCTACCAGTGATGTGTTGCTATCTCACCAAAGCAGGCTATGTTATGAAGTGACAAATTGGATTTCCCAACTGAATTGAGTAGTCAGAGCACACTCCTAACTCATCTAAGAAAAGAAGGTGAACTTCAGCCATGTCAGACAGCTTTAGGAACCTGATGAATTTTTGTCTAGTTCTTGATCCCTTTTCTTTCTGATGGGCTTTCTGTGGATTTAAGCAGACATGTTTTCTTCCAGATTTGTTGAATTGCAGCTTCTATGAACCTTACATTTATTTGGAATACTGCCTTGCTGTACAGATTTTGGTCTCCAGATGTGCCCACAGCAAGTATTCCAAATGCAAATGTAAAAAGCAATGTTCTTTGGCCCAGAGAACTTGCAGTTGAAAATAGAGATCCTTGAAGAAGTATCTCCCCTGAATCTGTTTCTCTTCTGTACTTGTATTTTGCAGCATTGGAACATGGTACAGTGGGCTAGAAAATAGACCCAAGTAATAAGGATCTATTGTTAATACAATGATTAAATTGAAAGCAGCTGACAGGTCTTTCCTTTAGTAGTCCCAGAGTTGTTATCCTGCTTGGAGCTCCCATCCTGCTTGCATTTTGAAAGTAGTCAAAAACTATCCAACTTTAATGAATTTGGTCAGAGGTGACTGGCTGGGGCACCCATCATAGAAATGAAATATTTTATTGCTTGGTTATGTTGTTATTAGAGGCATTCTTTTATTGTTTGTTTTCATATTTGTTTTGAATTTGAAGCCCAGAGTTTGTCAGGATTGGTATGGGATAGAAGAACTGTAAAATAACTCAATAAAAAGGAACCTCAAAGTCAAAAAACATGAATAGCCAGAAGACTAAAAATCAATAAAAACTAAATTAAGCTACAATAGGATCAAATGCTTGTTTAAATTCAAATATATTTAACTGCCAGTGGAATAAAGACACACAGAGAGAAGGCTATCTAACTTCAGGGCCAAAGATCCCTGAGGCATCCGACTTTGAAGGGGAGAGAGTTTGATGTTAGATCCTTTGCTAGAACCTTCCAAAATGTGGAAAATCTACCTCAGAAAGGCCAAAAGGAGGACTTTAGCAGGGAGCAGTACAGATGGCATCCAACAAGCCCCAAGGTTTTCCTCAGCCTTTCTCCACACTCCTATTTAAAGCAGGGATCACAGACTTGCAGGCTCAGTGGGCCATTCAAGTCACCGAATCCATCTCTCTATTCAGTTCAGGAACCAGAAATCAAAAGATGGTTGTCCAACCATAAGCTCACCAGCAGCTGCTGATTCTTCTCAAGGTTTAGTGGCTGCTCCAGGGAAAGTGCTAAAAGTAGTATTGGAAGGGAGGACTCGTTCATATTATACTTGGGAGCCAACAGGGAAGTAGTGCAGGGATTTACAAAGGGCTGTTGGACAAGGTGAAAGATTCTGGCAGCAAAGTGCAGAACAGATGGTGAGGGGAATAAGAGCAGACAGCAGAAGGCAGATGACTCTGCATTAGTGTAGGCAAAAAATGTTCAGGGTGTACACCTGAGATTTTGTCCATGGTGTGGAGAGGAAAGGAAGAGCTGGATATTCTTTTATTCTGTCTTACCTTAAAAAGCATGAAATTCAGGAAAGTAAACCTCTGGAAGTAAAAGAGTCAGAGCTGCAATAGGCCTTTGTTAAGGCCAGTTAAAGCCAAT
This sequence comes from Ptyas mucosa, assembly GCA_012654045.1. Classification (NCBI taxonomy): domain Eukaryota; kingdom Metazoa; phylum Chordata; class Lepidosauria; order Squamata; family Colubridae; genus Ptyas; species Ptyas mucosa. Next base: position 10,085,208 of record WNWU01000041.1, on the reverse strand, counting down.
TCTTTGCAGAGGCTAAGGAAGAGAAGGTGTGACGTTTTCATGGCCCAGAGCCTCCTTAGTTAAACAGGAACAAAGGGCTATCTGTAAAGCTGGGGTTGCATTATGTGCTAAGCCATGATTTGCTGAACTGTGGCTTATTAATTAGTTCATATTATATGCCAAGCAATGAATCATAACTTTACACATCACAGTGGCTGGGCTCACACAATACTCTGAGCCAAAACCAATGAGTCTCATAATGGTTTGGCATATAATGTGAACTAAGCCCATCTACCTATCTAGAAGTATAAATAAACTCTGCCTGCCAACTGTGATTCATTTCAGTATCTTTCTGTCCCCTTTTCTGGCTGATACCTGTACACCTCTTGAAGGTGGCAGAATTTTCTTTCTTCAGCCCATAAGCATTTAACAGTCCTGACGTAGAGTTTAAAAATGAAAGAATTGCCCCATGGGCCCTTCTGCTGGCCAGATGTGTTGCTACTAGCCCCAAGGTCTTTCTCTTCACTTGACAAACAACCAATTTTTCTGTTTTAATGTGTAAAACTTGGCATATCTTATCTCTTTCTCCCTGTGTTGCCTTTCTTTTCTCTGAGCATTTTACGATCGAGGGTGCTCTCATTATAGCTCTATAAATGGCCAAATACTTCGATGCTGTAGTAATAAATCATTACACTCTGTGGTTACTGACATTATCTCTTCCTGTTTGGGAGATGACAGCTGATTGAGTTGTTTTGAAATTCTGTATTTTTTTCCCTTACATTGCGTATTCCATGCGGCACTCTGGCATAAAGTAGCATGGCAAAGATAAATATTGCAAATAAAAATCACCAAACTGTACAAGTGTTAAGCTTGTTATCTACCTTTGAGTTGCTAATAGTATAACTGAATTTCTTTCACTGAAAAGCTTCAAAAGAAACTTCCATCAAATCTTATTTATATATTATAGTTTGCCTGATCTTGGTTGCTTTTACATTTATGTATAAATGAAGAAATGATTCTTTGTCATATTAAAAAAAAAATCCAACTCATCTTCTCCTCTTGGGGAAACTTTTGGGAAAGGTTGAAGTCAAAAATAGGGCATCAGCTGTGCATGTTACAAGTCCCTGATGAAATCTTTGGCATCTCCAGGCAGGTCTGGCAAGGACTCCAGTCTAAAACCCCAGAGAATTATGATCAGCCTCTGCCAACAACAAAAATCTTGTGACATCTTTTCAAAATATTGAGTTTATTGTAGCTTAAGGACTATCAGAAATAAGTCTCTGTTTAGACAAGGGTTGGTTCTTTTTTTTATTCATGATCAGTTTATTTCATGCCTGCCACAGCTAAAGGAATTGGTGGGAACTTGAAGATTAATCCATTTATTGTGGTTTAAGCTTAGTGTTCCCAGTCTTTAAATCCAACCTAGAACTAAAGAGAAATTTACTGATAGTGAAAACAATTAAACAATGGATAGATTTGCCTCCAGAAGTTGTGAGTACTCCATCACTGGAGATTTTGAAGAAGAGATTAGACATCCATTTATCTGGAATGGTGTAGGGCAGAGGTGCCAAACTCGCGGCCCACGGGCCAGATGCATCATGTGATGACAATGTGACATGGCGAGTTTAACACCCATGGTGTAGAGTCTTCTGCTTAAGCAAGGGACTGGATTAGAAGACCTCCAAGGTCTTCAATTCATGATTCTGAATTCTGTAAATGGTAAAGTCCAGTCCTAGTGTTCTAGTGTTCCTGGCAACAGTATGGAAATGATCTGCCATTCCCATCTTTTCAAGAGAGGCCTACAGACCTGGAGTTTTGGGTAAGGGACAACAACAGGCAAGAGTGGTCACTCACTGACACTTGCAAAAAAAAAAAAAAGATATCACAACGTTATTTTGCTGCAACTGACTAATGTGGGAATAAATACAGTATATCTGAGACCAGTTCCTCATTAGAGATATATAGCTCTTATAGTATCATCCAATCATTGGTGAGCTGATGCAACAGTATTGAAGATAGCCTTATATCACCATAGCAATGGCTGGGTGATGCTATGACCCTATAAATCATTTGTGAAGAGTTAGTTCAAAATACACAGGTTAATGCTTTGGTTTCATGTTAAGATAAGTTCAAGATGTGTTCATAAAATGCAATCTTTTATGTAATGGATCTTCATATCTTTATATGAATCAAAACTAATGAATTCTATTCAACTCTTTTTGGCTTTTTATAAAATGTGTTTTTCATTTCATTTGCTACGCTGGACATTCTGGGAATGTCCTTATTCATCTGCGATGCTCATAGGCATCCAGGTAATTGAGGCTCTATACTTTAGTGGGATTGTAGTAATGTGTTTTATTACTTTTGTAATAAAGCTATAAGTACATGTTTCTCTTTATATATATATATATATATATATATATATATATATATATATATATAT
>WNWU01000041.1:10013176-10082776 GCA_012654045.1 Ptyas mucosa | reverse complement strand
ATATATATATATATATATATATATATATATATATATATATATATATAATACCTTCTGGTACTACAATGAAGGAGTTGAGACGCCAAGTGGAAACCAGGTCATGACTTAGTGGGGTTATGAAACAAGTGGAATTACTCAGTGGTAAGCCAGCAATTTCAGTGACCCTGTTACATTCTCATTGCATCGCTGTGAATAAAAGAGTTAAAGCCCGAAGAATCCAGGTGAGAAAGTTTCACCCGCAGCTTCTTTAATCTTTCATTGCTGGATTCTCCTTGGCATTATGAAGGATAAATGCTAACTGACCTTTTCATTCTGGCTACAAAACTCAGGAAGGAATGAGAATAATTAGCCAAGGTAGGAAAGAAAATGTGAAGGAGATAGGGGTGAAGGGAATAACGTTAATTATCACTCCGTTTCATAGCCAGGAGCTATGTAGAAAATGCCCCCTTAAAATAACCTGAAGTTAATTTGTGACACATTGCACCAGCCCAGCTGCGTTCACCCTACTCTGCTTTTAGGCTGGTGCTTACATGATGCCAATTGGGGCCAGTGGGATAAGGAAGCAAAGGGCATCTAATACTGTAGCTTCAAGGTATGTTTTCTCATTGGCAGGCCTGAGAAGGGCAAGTCAAATCCTGAGAGCAGGACTGGTGTTTGTGGAAAGTCTTTAGAATAAATCAGAGGTGTCCAGTCTTGGCAACTTTAAGACTTGTGGAATTCAACTCCCAGAATTCCCCAGCCAGCATGGTTGAGTTCACAATCTTAAAGTTGCCAGAGTTAGACACTCCTGTAATAGATGTTGGCAGAAGAACAAAAGCATCTGAAAGCATTCAGAAGGGGAAGATTTTCTTATCTGAAAATGGCTTCCTTATATTCTTGTTTCTGCTTGGAGGTCCCTCTGGTATTTTTCTCTGTGGCATGCATATGAACAGGCTGGGCTGATTCACACATGCATATCTCTAAATGCTTGTGTACACTAAAGCCTCCAGAGAAAGCTGATATTCCAATTGAAAATAAAATGGCATAGACAGGACTTTCAAAGACTCTCAATGATTTTCACAAATTTAGAACCTAACTGTACATCCAAAATGATGCTTAATACTGCTGGAAGGATGAGCTGAAGATATATACATTCATGTGTGAAGTGGTTCTGTATACCAGCCTCCTAAAAGGTTTTGCTGTTCCACTGATGTCAGTAGTTTTGGCCCATTTTAAAGGATGTGTTTTACAGAAAAGACAATTCTGTAAAAGGCAACTGAAATGATTAAGATTGGTAAGGGATCCACAGCTTTCTGATCAAGAAAAGCTTAAAAGTTTAATCTTTTTAAGGAAGCAATCGAGCTACAAAAAGATATATAAAAGTATGAAATGTAAGGAGGGGATGGAATTCGTTTTGTACAGTAGAGTGTAGGGATTGTCCTAAGAAAAGGATCCTTTTAAAAGCTTTTTTAAAAAAGCCTCAAAATCTGTGTGACAAGGTGAAAGAGGCAAGTCGAGAACCAAGTGAACATGAAATTAAGTAGCATGGCATGTAAACTGATTGAAATACTATAAGGAGGCTCTGCTCCCCTAGAAAAAGCCTTCCCAAACCAAATGAGTTCTACTTCAACTCCCATGATTCCTAGCTAGTGCCGTTCAAAGTAGCAGATTATGGAACTAAAATCCAAGACAGTGAAGGAAGATGGATCTCCAGCCAAGGTGCCCCTGAGTGGGAAGCGAGCTGCTGTTAGTTGGGAATGTTCCTATAGCTAAATTCCTTCTGTTATGCAGGTGATATAATTAGATGGCTTGCAAGACCCTAACTCAATAATTCTACACCATTCAAAAAGATTAAAACCACAAGGGAAAGAAGAAGTAATTTAACACTGAGATGATTGGGGTCAAATAATGGATCAAGTTTATTGTTCCTTGCTTGTCGATGTTTCAAGGCATCTGGTAGACCAAGAATGGGGAATATAGCATCTGACTATAGGCTTGCCTAATTTAACAAGGTAATTCTTAGTGCTTGTAGCAGCAAATATAACAAAGCATAGGGGGTGTAATTTTCTGTACCATGGGCCCAATTCCGTTGCAGTTCATTGGGAAGCTGCATTATTTGTCACATTGGCAAACCAAGGACTTTTTCAAATGAATACTTATAAATAAATAGGCTTTACAATACATTCCTTTCCTTCTGCAATTAAGTTTCAGTTAGCATGCCTAAGAGGTTTTGCCTTCATGAACAAAAGCATGCCAGCTCCTTCTGGCAGGAGCCAATGTCTCAAGAGGTGGAAAGATGGGTCCTCTTTCCAAAAGCACAAGACAGGAAGCTTTGTAACCAGAGTATGCTCTGTTGGGGATTTCACCCCGGGGCTTTGGGGACCGGGATATCAACTGTAGCCTTTCTCATTCTGAGAACAGGAGATCTGTCTAGCAGCCTTTATTGTTCAGCGTTCTGTTGATAAATATCCCCGAGCAAGTCTCTGGCGGAGCTAAGCAAAGACTGGTGTTTATTAGCAGGAACGAATGCTGTTATATTGCCTTTTTCTGTGCTGAGGCATTTCTGGATAAACTAAGTTAATCCTCTGCTACTTTTGTATCTGTCTCACTAAACTCTTCTAAACATCAGGAAGGAGGAGGAAAACTGGTGGGTGGAATTACGTCGTTTATGCAGAATCTCAAGACAGCAAGGTCTCTGCTTTGAAGACCCACCACCTTCCGCATCATTACTTGCACACTGGTGCTTAACAAGGAGGTAAACAGAAGAGTTGGCCTTGCCTTCCATCCGGACACTGGCCCGTCTTTCTGTTTGTCCTGCTGTATTCTTCAGAAGCGGTCAGAGTGCTTGTCATCTTGTCAAACTCAACTCTGTGGGATGCAGTGTCTGGGCAAATTAACACCAGCACAAATGCAGAAAATGAAAGCAAACCACTCAAGTCTCTTGGGGATTTGCAGCTGTCAGTTTCAGCAAGCAAATACCCAGCAGCCAGACTTTTATATCTACAGCTGGGGAGGTAGTGCGTAGGACTCGGAAAGATTAACTCTTGTTTCTGGTATCTTGGAGGCTGCTATTTTTATTCTTGCCCAAATATGCTGGTCCTGCTCAAGCTAAGATCTCATGCTTAGTGAGCTGTCAGACCTGTGTCTGGACTATACTGTGTCAGACAGCAGCTGAAGGTTCACTTGATTGACATTCACTTGACTGATATTCCACCATAATTTTGCCCTCTGCATATAATATGATTCAGAAAAGCATATTATGGGAGCCCTTGTCTGCAGCATGAACTGTAGAGTTTAGGGGAAACAGTTTAAAGTTTATACTAGTTTTCCCTAAGGGGCTTTCCCTATTACTGAGTTAAAATGCTGCCCATACATCTTTGAGCCAGCAGAAAAATTTATAATGTATAATATTTGCTGGTCCTGTTGCCACTATTGCCTGTTCCTCTGCCTTGCTGCCAAGGGACTGTATCCAGGTTTATTATGTGCAGAACACACAAAGCAACGTTTTTGGTGGATTCTTTGGGTTTTATTTTCCCCCCTTCCAGCTGAACATCACTAGCCACAGGGAAACATCCATCCATCAATACTGGAAGATAGGAACGAGGCAGGACCAAATATCTTTAAGTGTCTGTGTCTTTCATGCAAATAAATGATGGCTAGGCACTGGGTTCATGAAGGGAGCTAAATCACATATGTGCACACATAATCCCACCAATGTGTGAAGCACATATACTGATTATCTTAGAAGGGGGGGGGGCATTCTCTCACTTTTACACAATTACAGATTTGTGCACAACTTCCTTTTTTCCTTTCACTGACTGGAACTGACAAAGGATCTTTCCCCATTCTATCTCTATCTTTGCTTTGTGAATTCGTGAATAGGAGCCTGGTGGTGTGGCAGACTAAAGCACTGTAATTAACATTCAGCTGCCTGCAGTTACTGCAAGTTCTAATCTCACCAGGCTCAAGGTTGACTCAGCCTTCCATCCTTTCTAAGGTAGGTAAAATGAGGACCCAGATTGTGGGGGCAATAAGCTGACTTTGTATAAATATACAAAAGTATGAAGGCTATTGCTTAATGCCTTGTAAGCCGCCCTGAGAGAAGGGCGGCATATAAATCAAATTTAAAAAAAATCATTGAGGGGGTTTGAAGAGGCTCAGGGATTTGAAAGACCTGTGCTTTTAAAAACAAGGAATTGGGAGCTTTCAAAACCTGACCTTTCCTAGCCAAGTTACGGTATTTCCAATGGGAGGAGAAAAAAAGAAGGGTGGTGGAGAAGATTGCCAAGGGACTAGTGTGCCAGAAGTGTCTCTGTTCCAGCCTACTGAAATAGCTAGTAGGCATTAAGCTGATTCATCCCTATGGATTAAAACCATGGGAAGGAAAAGGCATCTAATCTGAAATACCTTGAAACTGCCAGTGGTTGCTATCATATTATAAAACATTAGTTTAATATCAGTTCAACTAAAAATAATTTATGGCTATGTCATGCATAGGCTGAGAAAAAGGTGGAATCCTGGGGATACAGCAGAATAAAAATGAAATACTGGGCTTGTTAGTGCTGTGGTTAGATAAAAGGGGGGAAAGGTCCCAAGTATATTATGAGAATAGAAAGAGTTGAAAAAAATTACAGTTAAAATCAAAATTGGTGGCTGTAATACTAACAGTGCGAGATATGTAGATGACACCACTTGGTTAGAGAAAAGGAAGGAAGAATGAAAAGGCACTCATGATGTTACCTAACTGGGTAATGAAATGTCTGCAACAAACAACCAAGCTCAGAGAACATCAAGGACTCCACAATTCAACCTTAAAGCTACATATATTTTCTTCTATTAGAAGTACATATGGCCTCAATCACTTCAGAAATCACACAAATGAGAGAAAATAGCATGTAGGCAAACTTCTACCATGAAAAAAGCTATTTTTTCTGCATAAATGCACTACCCACCAATATTAGATACAAGCTTCCTTTAAATTGCCCAGCAGAGTATAAAATAGCTCAACAAAGCAACTGAAAAATGATACAGTTATTGATAATGAATGCTCACCTCAGACTAAACAAATACCAGCACACCATAGATAACCACAAAGAACAACTGGAACAAACCACATCACCAGAACACACAAAAATGTTGACAGCTACCATCAAGACTAGAGTACAGGGGTGTCAAACGGCATCACAGTGGCGTCACATGATGTATCAGGACTTTTTCCTCCTTCACTAAACTGGGCATGGGCGTGGCCAGCACGTGACGCATCCGGCCCACGGGCCAGGAGTTTGACCCGCTACACTACATCTCCAAAACAAGCTCAAAAAAGGAAAGCAAAACTTCAGACCAAACTGCTTGAGCTAAATCTCAGAAGCAAAGAGCTATTGAACCCAAATGAGCAGTCAACATGTCCAACCATCTAGTATTCACCATAAAACAAAATAACTCCCAGAAGGTCTCAGCTATAATACAGAGAATGCTAACGTTAGAATTTATTGCAACCTCAGAAGAAGCATTTAAAACCAAAAGATTTGCCCCAGAGACCCAAGAAAAAAGGTCCAATAATCATGCCACAATCCAGAAGCAGAACCAACTCAAAGCAGAGGCAGAGCAGCCCTCAGAAACCCAAAGAAGGACTAAACCACCACTATCTCCCAGCAGGGCTATAATGGATGTCACCTAGTTAGGTAAAATGTCTGCAAGCAAACAAGCTCGGAAAACATCAGACACCCAATGGAAAGAACTTGGAAAAGGTCTTAACAGGCTAGCTGAGGTGATACAGCAGTTATTGCTTGCATTGACATTGCTATTCTCTGCCAGTGCATTTGACTTAACAATTAGTTCTCTGAATTGAAGCAAAAGCTCCTAGATATGACATGACGACATTGGTTGCATTATTGAAAACAGGAAGGAAGCCTCCATAATTACACATACCAGTTGGTCTAGTGGATAAGGTACCAGGCTAGAAAGGGGGAGACCATGAGTTCTAGTCTTATCTTAGCCATGAAAGCCAGCTGGTGGATGAATTTTGGCCACTCTCTCTCTCTCTGAGCCCAACCCACTTCAGAGGGTGGTTGCTGTGGAGAAAATAGGAGGAAGAAGTGTTAGATATGTTTGCCATCTTGAATTGTTTGTAAAAATAATAAAGGCAGAATACAAATAAATAAATACAGAGACCTATCTTCTGAAATAACACAGAAATCAAAATATGTTTGCGTATATGTATATATAGTATATGTTTGTGTGCATCAAGATTTAAATTCTAAGCATTTTCCTTTTGCCTTCTTTCAAATTAGTGGAAATCCATTCTCTTCCTGGCCTTGATATTGGAAGGAACCTGCTTTATGTTTATATAATAGATTTATTTTATTTGGAAACAGCTGGTTCCTCCATTACCATCTTCATCTCTTGACCTTTTTTCCTCATCTCTCACCCATGAAAAAGAAGGAAAATACCATTTTTTTCCCTTAATAAGTGAGAAAACAAGGATATGTACTAACTAATAATTAATCTGCAAAGACATAGACAGTCTGAGTCATGGTATCAAATTTCAATAGTCAAGACACAAACTGCAATAAAAATATTTTTTTAACATAATACTTAAAATAATAAAAAGTAACATGGCTTTCATACCATAGTTCTGGAATGGACTTTTTAAGTTTTCTTTCCCCACAAGAAGTTTCAAACAACAAAAGCATCTTGTAAACTTTTCCCTCATTATTTATCTTCATAGAAAGATACCTTATTCACCTTAGTAGACATGGGAACTTTATTAATCTAGTGAGATCCATTAGGTTATATAATGTTAGAGGTGCCTCTTATAAAATCTTTGTGAAAGGAAATTAGAAGATTAACAGTCTGGATTAATAAAGAAGAAAAAGCTAATATTAACCACCATATTTAGTCAACAGTTGATACCGAAGATGTTAGAAGTTTTGAGAATAAACACAGATGGCTAGTTTATTGCGGAAATAAAGAGAAGATCCATCCTAGAAAAGAACACAGTGACAAACTTAGACAAGAACATGAAAAATAAGGAGTGTTGATATGGGCTGCAAAATGTAAGCCTCAAAGGAGGGGACAAAGAAACTAGCTGGAGAAGTGAGCTTGGAAAACCTTCCTCTTGGTAATAAAGAAAACTTTTTCATTCAGAGTTTTTTGTTCTTAATATATGCTTCTCTACTTTGTGGGTTCAGATAATTGGAACGGTCTGTAAACTGCCTCTAGAAATTTGCCTCTGGTGGTGGTGGTTGTTGTTTCATATCATTACATATTTTTATGGCCTCTTGTGCTAACTCTAGTCTTGTACGTTTTGTGCCAACTTAAACTGTGGGAGACTGAAGTCAGAGGTGCTACTTATGGCCTTATCTTCCCCTTCCCTTCCCATTCACCATGCAACTGGGCAGGAGGGTAAGTTTGATAGTGTTGAGACAACCTCTACAACAACTATGACAACTAGACATTAGGAAAAAGCAAGAGAAAAATGTTATTTTTAAAATGTGGATTTGAAAATAGTTACTAAGAGTACCATGTGTGTGCCTTTGAGTCAATGTTGACTTCCTAGACTCTGGCCAAAGGTCATTCAGCTGGCTTCATGCCTAAGAGAGAACTAGAACTCATAGTCTTCCAATTTCTAGCCTGATGCCTTAAACAGAATAGCAACTTTGCTGTAAAAAAGTACCATGCACAGCAAAAAACAAAGGCCAATCAGTCTTGAGTGAAATAAAAGCTTCCTTGAAATGATGACCAACAAGCAGAAGCTTGAAAACTTTGAATATGAGTTGACTAGATAAGGGAGGGATAATTAATAAAAAGGCTAGATCACTGGATTGCCTATAAATTTACTGGAGATCAGTTGACATGGCAACTAATCCTATCGGTTAAAAGATTAATCTCAATATTTATTGAGTTACATAATCTTAAAAGTTCAATCTCAAAAGTCTTTCCAGTTTTAAGATTTCCTCACATACTCTTGTTTACAGGGCCATTGTCTTCAAGATTGCACATAAAATGTAATGAGAAGAAAGAGAAGGGCTAAAATTAACATTTTGAAAATATTTAATTGTATTAAGAAAAGAAAGGAGGGAAGAAATAAAAATACCCATCAAAGCATCTTTCTCAATTATAAAATAAAATGGAATGTATAAAATTAGTCGTACAGATATAGTCATATCATGCAATGTCCTAAAATTAAATTATTAAACATTTTAGTCTGCTTACTTAACAATAATAAAATGGGAAATTAAGCATATAAACTACCATAAGCAGAAAGGCTGTATGAAACTGAGGGTGTTTCACTTCAACAGAATTCAAATGAAGCAAATATCTTGAAGTTGCTTTGTGAACCATAGTGGTTGCCTTGCCTTCAAGACCTTCAGTGTGCTTTGAAGCCCCTTCCAGTCTTCTGCCATACTTCATATCATGGGGGGAAGACTATAAGGAGACTTCTACAGACTGGTTGAGAAAGTGTGCACTGTAATTGGGCACTCTGATGTGCCCCTCAGTGTCTGCCAAGGAACCTCCCAAAATAGGCAGCACAATCTTACAATGAAATGAATGACTCTTGGCACCTGCTGAAGAGTCACCCAGACTTGGATGTTCTGCCTGGAGGAAATCTGTATGTATCTTCCTGGCTTGAATCTGTTCATTAAAGTGAGCAAATGTCATTGCACACAGACTAAGAATATAGTCCAGATTTTAAACTAATTCTCCAAATGACATTGCTGATGGTAAATTATTTGCTCTGTTACCAATTAGAGAGGTGGGTTCTTTAGATTGCAACATAGCTGATGAAGGATGGACATTTTTCCTTCTCTCTGGTATATTTTGATCATAAAAATGTTTCATGTCTATTTATGGTGTACTCCAGTTGTCTTTCAAGCCATTAGCACATAATTAAAAACAATAGGCATCTACAAAAACAAAGTGAACCTTCAAACCAAAATAAGTATGTGGGAAAAAAAAACTTTGTCCAAGAGGGAGTCAGGAGAGCACAAGAATATATCAAGTTAAACAGTGTAATTTTTGAATACTTTAACAAATAGCTGAATCTACACATTTCTTCCAGTAAAAAAATATTCAGCAGTCCAATAGGCATAATATCTTTGCTGAATTAATCATAACTCTAAATCTCTTGAAATGTGACAAAATAGTCTTCCACTGACACTCATGTACTAGACCTGCCAGTTCCTTATTGCATGCTCTTCTGTAGTCTTAGACATTTAATTTAATGTATTAAGTATAGTTTAACAACCATTTATAATTAGTTATTACAGTCTTATTATATTAAATCCGCTAGTGCTAAAAGTAGTTCTGAAGCACTAAAGATAACTGGCATATATCTAGTTGTTAAGAGGTATTTTAACTCTTTGCACACATTTTACTAGCAGTTCTTCAAATATCATCTGATTCCATGTGGTGATTTTTTTAAAAAAGTCCAATAAAGGGATTACTTTGAAAATAATTTTTCAGATTTGGAGTTTCTTATAGCAGTAATGTAGCATGATCATACAAAATAAAGTTAGCCTGTTATTGCAAACATACATCCCTAATCATTAGTATAGAAGGAAAGGAAATTTTATGTTTTTCAATAAACTTAGGCTATAATAACTTCCACTTTATAATGGGCATTCATTATATCTATTCTAAGGTTACTTTTCAAGTACAAGTTCCAAGTTTTAAAGCAGAAGAACAACAACCTCCTCCACCCACCCACCCACCCACCCACCCAAGTTTTCATAATATTGTGAACATATACTCATCATTTCCAAAGAGAACACTGGGAACTGTTTTCAAGTCTTCAGCCTCAGTGATACGGAACAAGAGGAACTGTGGAATGAAATTGAAGATGCTGATAAAGATTAATGTAAAAAGAGCCTGTCAGAGACCAAGAAACAAAAGAAATCAAACTGAATGTCAAAACAAACAGTGGAAATTGCCAAGAAGATAAAAGAAGCTAGCACCAAGAAAGAGAAAGGTCTTAAAAATGAACTTTAACCAAGAACTTTAAAGAATTCTTTGAAGAGAGAAGAAACAATATCATAATATCTGTCAATATGGAAGGTATAAAAAGAAACAAGAAAAATCTTCCAAAATATCACCAAATACACAAGAAGGTTTCTACTTCAAATTAGTATGCAAAAGAACACCAACTGATAGAGAATAACTTATTCAAAGAAGGCCAAACAAAGAGGGAAGCAATATACTGAAATTCTGTACAGTAGAGAGGTCAACAACCAAGATATCTTAAAAGACACCCCCCCCAAGAGTTTCTAATACTAGAAGAGAAAGTTACTGTAAATCAGGACTCAAGTTATTACCTAGTTTGAAGCCTATAGGTACTGATGGAATATGTACAGTAATATAACAAAAAATAGACATAGAATCAATTAAAAGTTCCAATCAAAATATGGCAGAAAGTCTGGAAAATGACTTAGGGTTCAATACATTGGAAAGAGATCAGTCCATATATCAATACCAAAGCTATGAGTCTTAACAAAGTGTGCAAATTATCATTTTCATTCTCTGAAATTCTTCATTGTTCCTTTTTAAACTCTTGTCTTTCTTGGCATTGGCTTCTTTTCTCTTCCTGACAATTTCCACTGTTTCTTTTATCAACCACATAAATGGATTTTTTTTGTGAGCTGTCCCTAACATGATCCCTCAGGTCTTCCATTGCTCCCATAACTAAGTCCATTCACTTTGCTATTCACCTCCCTCTACTTTTCTTGCTCCCTTCCCACCATTACAGGCTTCTCTATACAGCCAGGTCTTTGTACAATGTGTTCAAAACAGGATAATTTGAACTTGGTCGTTTGTGGCTCAAGTGAGAACTCTGAGTTTGTTTGTTTGTTTGTTGAATTAGTTGAGAGTTGAGTTTGTTCCATGAGCCACTTGTTTGTTGTCCATAGTATTCTCAGGAATATTCTTTAACACCAAATTGCAAAAGAGTTCATACTCTTTCTATCCTGTTTCTGCAAAGTCTGACTTCACAGAATCTACATAAAACTATTGTTTGTATGATTCTGTTCTTTTAGGTACAGACATGTCACAGAATACAAATGCCTTTCCAAGTTCTTGATGGTTGCTCACCCAGGTTCTAGTTTGTGACTACTTTTGATTGCTTGTTTCTCTACCCTAGATGGTTAATCCTAAAATGCAAATGCTATCTTCACTGTCAAATCTTAGACTGGTTATAAAAAAAATCTAAGAACAAATCTAAGACTGGTTGATATACCTGTTATCCAGGGGTGGGTTCTACTTACCTTTACTACCAGATTGCAACGGGAGTGCACACACGTGCACACACACTTCTGCGCATGTGCAGATTGTCAATTATGATGTCTGGGAGGGTGGGCAGAGCCTCCCACCGCTTTTACTACTGGTTCTAAAGAACCGGACAGAACCAGGAGCAACCCACCACTGCGGTTATCATTTCAGTCTTTTTAAAATTTAATTTTAGTCCTATTTTTTACTTGACTTTTAGTACTGGAGCTTGCGATAGCGCAGTGGTGAGATTGCAGCATTGCAGGCTAACTCTGCCCACTGCCAGGAGTTCGATCGTTAAGGGCTCAAGGTTGACTCAGTCTTCCATCCTTCCGTGATCAGTAAAATGAGGACCCCCAAAATATTGTTGGGGGCAATATGCTGCCTCTGTAAACCGCTTAGAGAGTGCTGGAAAGCCCTATGAAGTGGTATATAAATCTAAGTGCTATTGCTATTTCTAATCACATTTCACAGCCTGACATGGTAAAATATCATACAATATCTTTAATCTTACATGTTAGCAAAATAATGCGCAGGATCATCTAACACAGATGGAATGGAATTGAATTCCCTACATGGAAAGGGAGATGCAAAATATTCATGCTAGTTTTAGAGAAGGCTGAGGAACAAGAGACATTATTGCTGGTGCATGCTGAATAACTGGGAAAGCCAAAAAATATCAAAAAGAAGGCAATATGTGCTTCATTGGTTATAAAAAGGCCACAAGCTTTTTGACTTCATCAAGCTGTAGAATGACCTTAGGAAAATTGTCCTCATGAGAAACTTATAAGCAGGCAGGAAGCCACAGCTCAGACAGAATATGGCAAACAGTCTGTTTCTCGTTTGGCAAAGGAGTGAGACAAGGCTGTATGTGCTCTCCATATTTATTCAATTTATATGCTGAATAATTCCAGAAACAGTGAAACAAATGGGACTACAAATGAATATAAAGAAGACCAAACTAATAACAACAGGTAGAATAGCCAGTCTAAGAACTGACAATGATGATATTAAAGGGAGGATTATTTTTGCCTTTCAGAATCAACTATTAACACTAAAGCAGTCAATAAATATACCACAGACTTTGGTAGGACAGCAATGAAAGCCTTAGAAAAGATATTAAGATATTGTGATTTGTGTATACCTAAAAGTTGAAAATCATAGAAACAATTGTTTTCATGCAGCAATGTTTCTATGATACAAAATTTGGAATTTGAAGTCACAGGATTGAAAGAGCATTGATGCTTTTGAACTTTGGTCCTAGAAATGACTCTCAAATGTACATGAATAGACAGGGAAACAAACAAACGAATCATGAAACAATCAACCCAGAGTTCTCACTTCAGTCAGGCTCGTATTATAATATTTTGGATACATTTGACAAAGATCTAACTCTCTTGAGTATAATGCTGGGAAAAGTGGAAGAAAAAACAAAAGAATGACCAGCAGCAAATGCCCAGACTCAATTGCAGAAACAATGGATGCACTGTTGGAAAAACCTGAAGGACCAGGTTTCGGGACCGATCATACTAGAAAAAGTATAGCTATGTGGTGACATCAACTTGCCGATTTTTCAAATAATTTCCTTAGCCAAAGTTTCTGCGATGATGGGTGAACAGCATTCTCTGGTGATCCAGAATGAAAAATATTAACTGTTCTCAAATTCCCATTGTTTCTATGGCTAGAACATCTGAAGTATTTCAATTTTTATTTTGATGACATGCAGAACATTCATGACAGTTTGAGTTTTGTTCCTTTGAACCAATGCCAATTCAAAGCATTCTAAGAGAACTTTTTGAGAGATCCTATTTTCTCTCAATTCAAAACAAAATTTGATTTTACTTCTTCACTTTTTAAAACCGAAGACACAGCTGCCAGATGTTAGTTGACCAACTCATTGCTATCCTAATATATTTGGAGGGTGTGAGATTGGGAAATCAGGAATAGAAATTTGAATGTGAAGTTAGGCTGAGTAGTGGCCTGTTTTGGAAATGGCATTTACTGTAGGTGTTTTAAGAGGAATCTGGGGATGGAATTATCTGTATGATTGCTATGTAATTGGAATAACTGGAAGTAACTGGAAGATGCAGAGTTGGTGGCTTTGCTGCTTATTGCAGGATTTCATTTTCTTCTGTCATTCATTGCCTGTATATTTTGTTATGTTCTGAAATGTGCCTTGGAAATTCTTGTGGAATATTTCCCCTACAAAGGAGATTTCTGTTTTTCTACCTTAAGTTCAGGGTACTTGGTTATATCATCTGAATTGATCTCAGCTATTTTTTTAGCTTCTGTTATTGTTGGGGTAGCAGAACAGCATTTTGCTAGCATTGTTTTCAGTTATACATCTTGTCATTATTCTTAACCACTTCTGATCATGTATAGTTCCCAAGTTTAAAAAGAAAGAAAGAAAACCAAGAGATCTCTCATGACATTTTTCCTTGGAATTTAATTGAAACATGAGGAGCCGTGGAGGCCACTGTGACTGGGTAATAAAAATCAGGACTATCCCTTCACTACCTTGGATAAGTACAGGAATACAATCAGTAGTGGGTTGTCCCCGGTTCACACCGGTTCTATAGAACCAGTAGTAAAACCGGTGGGAGGCCCCACCCACTGACCCTGACATCATGAAAATGCTTCTGTGCATGCGCAGAAGAGTGCGCGGCTCCGTTGCGAACTGGTAGTAAAGGTAAGTAGAGCCCACCCCTGAATACAGTGGTCTACCACAGGGCTGTCAAACTCATAGCCCTCAGGCCGGATGCATCACGTACTGGCCACACCCACACCCGGTTTAGTGAAGGGGAGGAAAAGTCGTGATATGGCACGTGATGACTTGAGTTTGACACCCCCAGTCTACCATGTAATGTTCCTCAAGTCTTTATTCTTCTTTAAAATATCCACTATAACTAATTCTATTTCATTAAATGGAATGAAAACAGGAATAAATGAGCCCAGAATTTTCCTGATTAGTAGTAATATTTTGTAAGTAAGGAAGGAAATTCTTACAAAACTCACTTCCAGTTTGTCTTCTTCTAACTTTCCCACCACTTGTTGAAGCAAAAAGTACTTAACAAAATACATTTGCCAAGAAAACCATCAAGTTGAAACCCTGTATCTCTGCCATCAACTGACGTGGGCATGCACTTAATTACCTGGAATGAAAGTACAAAATAAGAAGGATCATTTAAACTAGGAACAAGAAGGCCTGTCTATTTGCTGATAAGCTTTATATTTAGGCAGAATTGAATTGCCAAATGTGGGGATGTCTGTACCTTTCTATTATAGGTCTTATGAAGTGGAATCACTTCCACTGAGGAGAATTGGTCTTAGTAGCATATTTTTTAGGAAACCTTTTTTGTTTTTCATGGAACAGCTGGCTGGAGCTGGGGAGTCAAGAGAGCGGTGACCCTTTTTTAACAGGTTGACTGAATTGAGTGAACCCAGTAGCCAGAGGAAATGGTTCCCACTTATTTGTGTGGCTTTGTTGGCAGACCTACACCAGCAAGACAATTCACACTAATTGGCACGCTTGTAACAGGCTGGGGTGGGGGCGGAGGGGGGGGAGAAGCTGTAGACAGAATGGCCCATGGAGCTCGAACCTGCTATCCCACAAGAAGTGGAAGAGAAGAATGAAAAATGGAAGAAGCAGCAGATGGGAGGAAACGTGCAAAGAAGAAGAGGTGAAAGGAGGTGCACCAGATGGGAGCCACAGGGAAGAAAAAGGATAAGCAGGGGGAATAGAGGGGGCTGAGCTGTAGGATTGGAGAAAGGTTGACATTGTTGGGAAAAAATTAGAAAATTAATGAAATAAAATGGCAGCAGGAAGAGATTAAGAGGAACAGGAACTCACTGCTATCTGCTTCTGTGTTGAGTTTAGACACATGCACGCACACACGCACGCACACACACACACACAAAACCTTTTGTCCTGCACCTGGCCAGCAAGGAAAAGTTCCTTAGCAACCCATCCGCCCGGGCTCTTGCCCTCTGAGCATTTCTAAAGTCCCAACCCTTGAGCAATGGCGATTTTGATCCTGCCGCTGCCTCCACCCTGAGTTGGTGTATGAGCTGGAGGTATTATTAGGAGGCTTTAGTTCATGGGTTCTTCTGGCTCTCTGCAGTTTCCATGGCAACCAATCCAATTCAGCCCCCGTTCTGTTTAGCTACAGCAATTCTCCAGAGGTTTCTTGAGAAAATGTGTTTGTCAAAACAATTTTATTTTTCCCCCTTTGGGTCCTGCTTAGCGACATCTCCAGTTAAAAGATGCAGGAGGTGGTTCTGGGCTGTTGCTTGGTAAAAATGCATGCTGTGCGGGGCTGCAAAAGTCGACACAATTGTGAGTCTGTCTTTGGGGCAGGGGATCCAACGGATTGGCCTAACGTTATTCTATGTGCAATGGCATGAGGTAAACTGGAATGAACCCTTTAATGGAAACATGGATGTGGTATGTGTAACTTCAGTCCTATGCCTACCTGAGGGCTAATTCACAGGAAACGGAGAGAAACTAATTTGAGACCGAAGAACACTTAGTTGCTCAGGGCATTTTCCCTGTTTGTTCTTTATCTGTTTGTGAAGTCAAGGAATCTGGCTGAGGGGCTCTTAACCTTTTTGTGCCCTGGACCCCTTTGAGAGTCTGGTACAGACCCTTTTCAGAAAAAAAATGAATTCAAAAGCCTAAAATAAAATATTGATTGCATTACAGAGGAAACCAATTATGCTCAGATATCAAAATAATTTTAAACTAACAAAGGCATAATATAGTAATATACATGCTTCTTAATTAATCCATTAAATCAAGAACAAGACAATACCCTTTTTAGGATATAATTTTAAGGAGATTTATTGAAGCTATCAAACGTATTTGGAGCCCAGATAAATTGTTTTGCTGCCTACATAAATTATTGAACGAAAAGCTAAGTTTCAGTTAGGGGTTATTATTTCCCTATCTCAGTTCACAGACATCCCCACCCCCTGAAATCTACCCACAAACTTCTAAAGTGTGCCAGGTTAAGAAACCTTGATCCAAACTAGGGCAGAGACAAGATACCAGATCAGATGCCTTTCAGAGATTTTGGACTTCAGCTCCCATTATCCTGAGGTAGTTTGGCCTACAGTGAGGGATTTGGGGAATAGTAATCCAATATATCTGGAGTGGCTATACCTGAGCAAGAGTTGCCTAGTTAACATTCAGCAAAATATCTGTGCACACAGCAAGACAGTGACAATTACATCTACAATACCTTCTTAAAAAATTCCATATCCTCTGTCCACTCAACTACCTGCTGTTTTTCCCCCCAGTTGTTCTTTCGCTGTCTTTGTTTTTCTATGCTTTTTATGCTCAATCCTCACTGTTGCTAGTAAGGATTCAATTTCTTGTTCCTCAAGGCTTTGATTCTTTTTGTTCAGCCCCCCCCCCCTTAATTGCATGATTGCAGTGTCATTTAGAGCAGAATAAGCCATGAAATCATGGGGTGATAGTATCTCTCAGCAATTGGATCATAAGGATTATTCTGCTGACAGATGAATAAGTTATCTTTATTTTTTCCAAAGCTACATAATGTTGGAAGCAGGATATATTTGCCTGGGTCTATGAACTGTGCCCAATCTGCAGCCAGGTGCATGTCAGGTTTTTTTTTATTTTTTTCCAGGAAAACCTCTGTATGTGAGTGTCTTTGTCAGCTCAGTTAATTTTATAAAACTATTGAGATGAAATGTATGGAAGAAAATTTCAGTGCAGCTCCTTGATTTGGGCAACAAAACAGGGCAAGCTTGAAGGAATGGGTAATAATACAATTTCTGTAAATCTGACAAAGATCATTAGGAGGAGAGTTAAGAAGAAAAAGGGAGGATGCAACCTTGAATTTTTTGACCCACCCTGTGGGCACTTTTGCATGGATCAAAGGAAGGGAGGAGAACAGAAAAGGTAGGAGTTACCTTGTACTCTTTTTCTCATGCAAATACTGTGACTGTTTGTTTTGTTTGTATATGTTTGATCTCCATGGATAATAGTAACTCAAGGAGATGTCTCTTTCTGCATCAGGGAATCCTCATAGAAGAAAGAATTGTCATTTTCTTGAAACATGATTGCAAAGGGCTCTCCTCTAGCTCTGGTTTGTTTAGGGACTTTTTTTGGCAAAGAAAAAGAAACGACTTACTACAGGTTTTCTGCATCAGTGTGTTATTGCAGAATAGAATGGATACATATTTTTGAGAGTTGGTTAAAAAAAAGTTCTCAATGTGTAATTATACTTTAATGTGACCAGTGGAACATCTGATGTGGTGGGCAGAAAAAGAAGTGGGAGCAAGCAGATATGAGTTATTTTTATTCACAGTGACACTTACACACAATAATGTTGCCATACTTCTGCAATTGTGCCTTCTCTTCCTATCAAGTGATATAGAGAGCAAATCCTGCTTCCTTGCTACCCCTTGAAAACCAATATTTCTGCCATGTTTCTGCTATGGATGAAACTCACATTGCAAAAAGTCCCTTTTTATGTTTGTGGGCATTTCTTATTCTCACTGGCACAGTTCCACCCCGGGACTAATTTACACAACAACTTTAAGATGTTCATTTCTCATGCTGAACCCAGCTGGAAATGAGACTGGCTTAGGGAATTCTTGTCCAGATCTCAGTCTGTTCCTTTGCTGTGTATGGACAGAATTGCTACTGCATGTGTCCTGATTTTATATTCCCTTGCTTCTTTTCTTTTACATTTTCTCATGCTGGGAAAGCAAGCATCAATCATGTTCCTTTTGGTGATTTTTTGAGGACAGCTTTTTTCCAGGGCTCTCCCTCTGTGTTGGACAGAATTTTATCAGTTGTACAAAAGAATGTAAAGAGTTTTACCATTCTTGCTGCTTTCACTTCAGCCAGAAGCTGAAACTTATAGAACTCTGGTCATCAACTTCTTACCATTGTTTCACCTTTCCACCAATGGGTGGCAGGTGGAGAAAAAGCAATTTCACCATTCCAGTTTCCTTGGTCCTTCAGTGCAGCTTTACCCTGGCCACTACAGAATGGTGAGGGGGGGGAGTAGTTTTATCATTTCATTGGACCAGGGGTTCCCAAACTTGGCAGCTTTAAGACTTGTGGACTTCGACTCCCAGAATTCTCCAGCCAGCATAGCTGGCTGGAGAATTCTGGGAGTCGAAGTCCACAAGTCTTAAAGCTGCCAAGTTTGGGAACCCCTGCATTGGACCATGAATAGACTGGGTTTTTTTAAAAGGGAGGAGGGTATGGAGAAGGGGTGGAGGGTGGGGGAAGGAGGGGCATCATTTGACTCCACTGGTGCATGTAAGGAGGAAGTTCAGTCATTCAACAGTCTTCTCAGTCACTTGCCCAAAGCAAAATTAGTCTGGGAAGGCCCTTTTAAAGGGATCAGCAGCCAAGGATGAAATGGCCATGGAAGGCAACAACCAGTGACTGTAGAGGAGTACACTCAACATAGTACACGTTTGCCAATCCAAGTGAAGGCATTTGCCTACCCTACTTGTACCAATAGGTTAGAAAACACAACTTTTGACATGGGGCAAGAGGGCAGGAGGTGATGAACTGAACCTATCCACTGTGTACTAGAGCCCTCCAGAAATGGTAGGTGGTGGTGGTTTTTTCCAGTGAGGCAAACCACAAGTGTAGAATCTTCAGCTCAGTTTGCTGAAAGCCCTTGCTGTAATTCTGTTGGGTTGTTACACTCTCAGGATTTGTGGAGTAACACATTTCACAGAGCATACTATAAAATCACCACAATAAAGATTGCCCCTTGTTGTTTGTTTCCCTTTTTGTTTCTCAGAGCATTGGGAAGTCAAGAGCAGGGAGGTAAATTCAGCTACTGGCAATTTTAAAGCAGAGACTGAGTGATGAATGGACAAAGTTCTCAGAGCTTAACTTCAGTAGCTTGGAGTAAGGAATGATTGACGGAAAATACTCCCTGTCAACTGATGCTAAATGCGTTTGGGACTTGCATAGGGCAGAGTGTAGGGATTGTGGATTAGGTTTACAATGTGTTGGGAATGATTTGCAAATGATGGTGGCACTGCAGAGCTCAGCATCTGGAATAAAGGAAATGACCGAGACAGATTTAACCACATGATTACTGTATTTTCAGTTGTCCCACATTATTCTCTATTTGAGAAGTTTATTTCACTCTTAAATTGTAGTTCAGATGAAGCAAATAGCCCTGTAGAAATTCTAAAGGAAAATTATCTTCTGTACATGCTTGGCTGAAGGTGGACAAGATAACCACGTGGAACTTTTTATTTGGTAAATTACCAAAGAGCAAGTTGAGATATATTTTTGTAATGGTATCAGCTCTGGAATTCATTCCCAAGAACATTCCCCAAATGGCAGATCTACCCGCTATTAGATAAAGATTTCTGAGCTACCATCTAGATTTTTGCAAATGGTCACCTGCAAAGAGCGTAATAAGTTTTGAGACTAGAAGCGTCAGGGTAAAAAAATGTAGAAATAACACTTGTGACTGTACAATCAAAACTTGAAAAAAACCCTTCCAATTTATGGATCCAGCCCTTGGATAGTCTAAGAGTTACATATCAATGTATCATTGTACCATTCTCTCCTACTGTAGTGCAAAAATGCTCTGATAACAATCTTTTTTCTGCTGGGTCTTCCTCTCTCACCAGGACTCCAACTGATGAGCAAGACAAACTTAAGTCATCCTTAGCTGCGCTGGTGAATAAGCTGTATTTTCCTTTTTATTCTGACAGCTTAGTTGTACCAGGTTAAAACAGCATTTTAAAATAGAATTCAAAGATAGCCCCAAGGTGTATATAATATGTGTTAATGCTTCATGAACCATTATGTGGGATGTAAGGTCAACTGATCAGTAAGTAATGGGTGGGTCTGAGTAGCATTTATTGGCTATTTCTGGCTGATACAAACATCCTCCCCCTCTGATCCCTACTCTGTCCCGTTTCTGCTCTACCCTCACTAAAGAGCTGGACAGAGTAGCCTTGTCCTAGTGGTCTTTCGGAGTTACAGCTAGACTACTCAGTCAGGGATATTGTGTGTGTGTGCTTTAACATTTGTGTCCCTTATCAGTGTTGGAAGAAATATCCTTCTGGGTTCAGCTCCAAGTGGGGAAAAAGACACTGGAAACATGGAGACTGCTTGGAAAGATGGTTTAATGGTGGACAGGATCACATGGCTTGAGTTCCTGAACAGAAAAGGGCAGATACAGTGAATCTCGGGTTTTTATGCTCTCTTTGGCTTTGCATTTCCTGGGGCCCCGAAACAGTATCCTGATTGGTTGCCAGAATCCCAGGGGGTGGGGGTCTTAGCTGATGGTCACATGTGCTTCCCAGGTCACATGCTTCCCAGGTCACATGTGGTGAGCGTCTGCTACTATTGTGTAGAGGTCTAATCCTATCTTTGTTGGATCTTTGGCAATTCCTACTAAGGCTCTGCCTGAAGGAGGTAGATCTTTGTTATGTAGAATAGACTGGCCCAGGCCTTAATGGCCCATTGACAAAGGATGGGGGCAGGAAAATGGGAGCTGCTTCAAAACATGCTTATCCATTTCTCATCCAGGAAAAATATAATATTCTGCCTTTTTAATATTTCCCAAAATATTTCATTCTTCCAGGAAAGGGGTGGGTGCTAACCTCAGTTTATTGCAAATTTGAAAGAGCTGAATGAGAAGACCAGGGCCCCTATCTTCTGAACAAAGAACAAGAAATTTAGATTTTGTGTGTGTGTGTGTGTGTGTGTGTGTGTGTGTGTGTAGAGAGAGAGGGGGGGAGGGAGGGAGAGAGAAAGAGAGAGAGAGAGAGAGAGAGAGAGAGAGAGAGAGAGAGAGAGAGAGAGAGAGAGAGAGAGAAATGTAGGGAATGCTTCAATAAGTGTCCTGCTTGTGATTCAGCATCCTTCATATCTCCAATCTGTTGTTTTTCCTAACTTTATTCAGGTGGCAACAGAAAAGGGCTTAGGAGGCGGGGCACCAGAAAGAGCAGTGAGGCTTGCTTTATTCATGGCAGTGCACCATGACTGGTGGATGTTTTTCCTGTCAGCTGACAAGTAGAAGAGGGAGGACAGCACAGCCATAAGAATTACTCAATTGCTTTAGTGATCACACTTCACACATGCAAAATGAGAAGATCACCATTTGACCTTGAGTCAGAACAGGTAGGAGAAGGACTGACAAAGGGGGCAGCAAACTTCATGCTAGTATAGTTTTCTGTTGACTTGAGGATGAATGGATAACATCTTAACTCAGCAGTGGGGAAAGGTTCTGACAAGTAGAAGAGAGGGGACAGCACAGCACAGACCTGAATAAGTCCTTACATTTGTCATAATTTCTACAATATTGTCCAACTGTTTTGTAGTTTGCTAGGCTCAGACATTCATGAGTGATTTGCCTTTTACAAAAGATTCCTCACTCAAATGAAAGTCTTTTTTCCCATAGCTACTTACAGGACTTTATGTTTAACTATTGATTTTGAATTCTTCTCTGTGTCTCTCTTCCCCATCCCCTTTTATTTCTTACTGTATAAAAACAGACAAAAACAAATTATTATCAATTAACCAGGAACATTAACTTTCAACTTATATATTTATTCTTGTGTGTGTGTGTGTGTGTGTGTGTGTATGTGGGTATATATATATATATATATATATATATATATATATATATATATATATCCCACCCCAAAGAAAATGACATTCAAATTGCTCAGCAGTAACTCAAACATGCAATTCTCAGGAGGTCTTCCCCATCCTTCTCTCCCACCAACCTGTTTGAGGTTTTTTCATATTTTAATTCATAATATTTTAAAAATTCACCCCAACTTTTTAACGTTATGGAGAATTCTTAAATGTTCAGTGTGCAACTTTGATTTAGTCATTCTTTAAAACTGTTTTTATCAAAAGCCTTTCAGATTATGCTACTAATATAAAACAGCATAGTCCCCACCTCCCTATACGTGGAGGAAGTATTTTTATAACAATAGTATATATATATATATATATATATATATATATATATATATATATATATGTATGTATATTGCAGCTTGCAAATGCTTGTGTGCATTAATTTAAAAAGAAACCCACTCAGTCTGATTTCTATATACAAAATATAGCCTTTGTGGGAAATACTGACATGCAAGTAAATAATTTTAAGGAGTATAGGAGAAATAGCAGCCATATAAATTATATGGTTTGCCTAAATTTTCCTTGTGCTTGTTAGAAAATAGCCATCTAATATGCTACAATAACTGCAAAACACATTCAGGTCTTGTGGGCCTCATAATTCAGTGCTGTTGTTTTACACACCATCGCTGGTGTCACAGAGGTGTTCTGTGGAACTATAAAGTTCTATAGTAAACATCCATTCTTTAAAATCTGGACATGTCCCACAAATAAGTCCTTGTCAGCATTAACTGTTCATTGAGCACAAGTATTGATTCATGTTTCCTTCTAAGCTCACTTGTTCTGACATTACCCAAAACTTTGGGGAATTTGTCTGAAGACACATGTCTGAATGGGTAGAATTTAAGAGGAGCAAATTTCTCTGCAGTGATTTAACCCTGCGACAAGAATTCTGAAAATTGGACATCATATTTGTCACTGCTTAGTTCAGCAGATTGTATCCTTTCATCTTACTTTACCTTGCTGGCCTTGGTTTTTTTCCCCCCTTCTTCTGAGTTTTTGTTGTTGTTCTTACTACTACTGTTGTAAAGTATTGCAATTATGATAAGAGTTCTGATTGGGAAAACAGCAACCAACTCTGGGACAGAGAATACATCATGTAGCCAAACCTGTAGGGAGAGGAGAGAGAATACAACACATTGCTCTCCAAAGGTTTTAGGCAACAATATCCACAATTTTTAGTCAAACTGACACAAGCTGTTTTGGATCTCTGCTTAAAGTCCTTGGTTTGGGTAAAATTTTATGAAAACAGAATTTGGACAGTTCTGAAACCACTGTATCATTCTTTCTCTAAGAACTTCCATAGCGTTGTTTTTCTTCCCACTCCTCATTTCCTCACAGCTTGAAATTGATCTGGGAGTGTTTTCATTTCTGCCAATCTAGAGACTGCTGTGAGCCATGCCCTGTCCAGTTGAACAATGCAATGTTACTTAATCAATATCTTCCCCTTGAACTACTGCCATGCCACACAAAAGGAAAACTGCTAATGCCCCCATCACATGTTCACTACAAAAAACAAACAAACAAAAAAAACCACCTCTGAACATTTGCTGTGAGCGGACATTTTATGAAAAGCCACCATTCTCCTGCATCAAAAAGCCTCTTGCAAGCTGTGAAAGTGAAATAGCAGCATACTGGCATTTTTGCAACCAGAACTTTCTTTAGTAGCTGTGAGTTTTGTGGTGCTGCACTAGCAGAAACTCGGTAGAGAGAGAAGAATCTAAGACTCTCATTATGACTTTCAAGTGGGCAAAATGGTGCATCACAGGGCAACAATTTTTGAAACAAGGAAGTACCTCAGATGGGCTAGCTAGTAACAATGTTGGAAGGGACCTTGGAGGTCATCTAGTCCAACCCCCTGCTCATGCAGGAGACCTATACTAGGGATTTGAACTGCTGAACTGCTGACCTTTCTGATCGGCAAGCTCAGTGTCTTAGCCACTGAGCCACTGCTTCATGCTGCTGGTTACTGCTGTAGTTACATGATCTTCATTTTCAATGTTCTGTGACAGTTTCCCAATCAGTCTCACAGTTCCTCATTCATCCACCCAGCAGCAGCCACTTACTTCCCTGCTGGGAAGGGAAGGGAAGGGAAGGGAAGGGAGGAGTAGAGAGGTGACAGACCTGTCTAGGGCCATGCCACCACCAATGTGCACACTCCCGACTTGTGTCTTGCATACCATCCCTGACCCATGCAACACCTCTTGGGCACATGGGGATGCGCGTGCACGCGCGCGCGCACACACACACACCTCACCTCCAATTGTCCATGACTGCATGACACCTCTTGCCAACTTCCAAGCACCCCAGGTGCCCTTTCTAACCCATGCTATCCCTTGCATGCCATCCCCAACCAGCACAGCACCTCTCACACATCCATGCAACCGTCATGCATTCTTCTTGACCTGCACCACCTCCTCATGCACCCTACCCAACCTGCATAGCCCCTACCAGACACCCTTCTTATTCTATGCCGACCCAACCCATGTGGTATTTCTGGTGCATTCCCATACATCTTACCCCAGTCATGTGGCATCTTTTGAACACCCTCCCCTATATCATTCCTGACTTGCACCTCAAGGAAAGGAGGTTTCTGATATTCCCTGCCAGCTTCCCATAAGAAAACTCAATGGGGAAGCTGGCAGAAAGTTAGAAATCGCTCCCACTCCCGCTGCTTTTATGCCTACCTTTGGTCATTCTGTTTCTATGTTTAGGTAAGGAAATAACTTCTGAAACAATCACCCAAAAACATGCAGATGGCCCACTATAGTCTATTGAAGGAATGGGATAGAGAGAGAGACACTAATGGTTGACGTAAGTCCAGGAACCAAAAAATGATTGATCATTGGGAAAACTGATTGTCCAAAAACTATAGAGTCCAAAGAGAAAACTCAGCTTTCAAATAATCTGGACCTAATCTGGACCTAAGAGAGAAAGAAATACTCGCTAAATTCACTAGTGTCATATTGTCTTGTAGGTCCCTTTATCTCTTAATGTCTCACTGAGAGAAGTTAAAACATCATGATGCAGCATAAATATTCATTTTTGTTTTTTAAAAAATGAGAACTACGTTCCTAAATATAGGAAGGGAAAAGATATAATGACAAAGCTGCCATCCCCAGCCTGATGCCTCTAAACTTGTAAGAATTCACTTCTCAGATTTGCCAGTTTGAGTCTAAAGCTCTGTTGCCATTTTATTTATATATATAAAAAAAATCACAGGCACAAATTCATTTTTTGCGCATATTTTTTAAAAAAAATCTTTTACAACTTTTCACCCCAAAGTTTTCTTCCTATGTTTTATATCTCAAGATCCAGATTCAGCTGCTCTTACATTTAGAAATGGCTGGGGAAAAATATAAGGAATGGGGTTACATTAATGCAAATTCTAAATTGCTACACAGCCTGATCAATCAGCTGGAATGAATCAGCCAGGGCGGAGATGACTTGGCTGTGCTAAGATGTGCTACCAAGAATCATAGAACCTTCCATTGTTTTGAGAATAAGGGTCTTTGCAATAGAGGTCTTATTTTACTGGGTGTAGCAAAGAAAGGTCACAAACTCCTGTCTTGGCTACTAACCAGAGGGGCCCTGTTGAAGATATGTCTAGTTATGGAATAGAGACCTGTCAGTCTTCTGATACAAGCCTTTACCAGTCCATACCTTGTCACTGGTTCTGTTCATATCCCATAGCTAGCAAACAGGGAGGGAATCTTGCAGAAGATGAGCATGGAGAATATCTAAATGCATGTCCTTCTGCACTGAACAAAGATCAATGGCATTTATCAAGGTCTACATACATTTGGTTCTGACCCACCTATTATTGGCATGCAGGGCTTTCAATGAAATGCTACAGGAGTAAAACCCCGCCCACTCTTCTTTTTAGCAAAAGGCTCTGACTGCTTGGAAAAGAGAAACAAAATCCATTCCCAGATGGATAAAGGTTCCAGAGACCATTATATAAACAGTCAGCTGCAAATTTCTTAAACCTGCCTATTTGCAAGATCAGAAAGAAAACCAGAAGGTCTCCACCTCTCCACCTTAATGTACAGAAGAATGTTATTGGATATAAATGAAAAATGGCTGTGTTGCTTGTAATGGTCTCCACACACACACACACACACCCAAACTTTCATGTCAAAAAAGCTTTACTAAAAAGAAGGCTGAGAGAAACTTGCTGTGAATTTTTATTTGATTTTAGGCAATTGCCAAACATCTTGACAGGGATCCTCATAAGAAAATCCTGAAGGGCAAGCAGCTTACCTCTACTATTGGCAGAACCGTAGTCATTTACGTTAAGTCAAGTTTGTTGAGTAACTCAATATTAGCTAAACGATGAATCCCACCTTGTAAGCCAGAGCAACTGGGTTCACAGAGTTACCCAGAATCCAAGACACTATTTACAGCTTTGGATGATGCATGCATTCTGTTTATGGGCCTCAGTTGCGAGTTTCAAATGAGGGGTTTCAGGGAACAATTATGGTTCATTGTTATTTTATATTTAAATTGTTTAGATCCCACCCTTATTATTTTTATAAATAACTGAAGGCAGTGAACATACCAAATACTCCTTCCTCCTTCTGTTTTCCCCACAAAAGAGCCCTGTGAGGTGGGCTGGAATGAGACAGAGTGACTGGCCCAAAGTCACCCAGCCGGCTTTCATGCTTAAGGCAGAACTAGAACTCACTGAATTGCATTCCAAAGCTTAAGGGCTGGCTTTAGGTTTCAGCAGACTAAGACAGATCTGCCTCTAGCATTGCCCTGGCTTCAGCTTCAGCTTCAGCATCTGGAAGGGGCCTCATCCACAAAATCCTCATATGTGTCCAATAAAACTGGGATGTCCTGCACTGCAGACAGGCTCACATATCTATAAATGCTTTGGGCAGATGGGTCATTTGGTATCAAAGGAAAGTGATGAGAGCCATTTGAAGTTGTGGTGAGAGTTGTGAGAGCTTGGGGTGAATTTGTGAAGAAAGCAGAAAGGCTGAGGAGAAAGTTCTGAAAATGGAGCAGGTGGGATATGGTACTTTTATCCTTTATCCTTTGATCAAATATCCTCTAGAGTGAAAAAGTATCACAAGGTTTTCTGCAAAGGAGAAGGGTTGGGGAAAGTGTTTGGAGATATTAGGTCCTAGGAAAGTTAATCATGCTGTCATATATTATCATTAATATTTTTCCTTGATGCAAAAAACTTTCCATATTAAAAGAAGACACCGCACCAGACTGGTAGCATCTATATTTCTTAGCACATCAAACTACTCCCTAGACGAGTATCTGTGTAAATTATAGATCAAACTCCTTGCACTTTCTGTCAGAAAGACCATGATCTGGTGCAAATGGAGCATGTGTGTATTCCAGAGTTCTGAAATGAATCATGGGGAAAGAGGGTAAACTCAGTCCATCTCTCCTCAAAACAGTTGAGAAAGCAAAACAAAGGAGAAGGCTGATGAGGAAGCCCTGAGACAGTGGCATTCACTTTATACCCTAGCGACAAATGTAATTTTATTAAGCATGTCCATCTTGACAGAAAGTCTCTTTGGACTTAATTAAATAGAACCCAAATGTTCTGATCCATCGTGAAATAGACTGTAATCAAATTTGCAGTAAATTATTCTAAAATAGTGTGTGCCACTTCTTCATCAAATCCCCCACCAGATGGGAAAAGAAAAATAAAAAGAGCCAAAACACTGAAGGTAGGATGGAAATTTCACACATTGTCCTGTCTTGGGTAAAAAAAAAACACCTCAGGTTGCCTTTGCACAACTCTTTGTAATGTGAGCTTCCTAAGTTAAAAGTTTGTGCCTCATAATGATGCTGCATGAATATCCACTTTTATTTATTTATTTTCCCAAGGAATTCATTTCTAAATCTGGCAAGAGAAAAGAAAAGTTTGAAGATAAAACTGCAGAGTATAACCTCAGGGCACAAAGCTCAGTGAACATTTAAAAAAGAACATTTTGTCCTTTAAAAAAACCCCTTCTTTCTCTTCAAAGGCAAAAATCATTATTTTATTCATGATCCTTTGAAAGGAAAATGCTTTAACACCTTACTAGCTACAGGCTCCTGCATATGCTTTCCAAGTGAAAGGTCCAAGGTCCAATCCCTGTTATCTCTATCTGGGACTGGAAAGCATCCTTATGAATTATTATCACTCTGGATAAACATACTTTTCCCAACCTTGACACCTTCCACTTGGGTGGACTTAATTTCCCATCAACCTTGGCTGAACTCAGAATTCTAAGCAGGTTTAATTTGCTCAGGAATTGGAGAGAAGATTGACAGGATATTCTAGAGCTGTAGGTTAGACTGGGAAGCCAAAGAAACATCCCAGAATAACACAATACTAACACACTTTTACTGTTGCCAATGAAGTTATATGAACATGTCATGAAGCCCAGAAGTTGAGTCAAAGGAGGCTTTATTTGTATTAAGCTTAAGCTTTCCCAAGGGGGTTTGTATTCCTATCCTTCTGCATAATTCTGTATGACACACTTATTCATCTTTCACATCAGTCATGATGTGACACAAGGACCTTTCATACTGCATTTTAACTATTGGGGTTCCTTGCTTCCCCTGAGCACCAAGAATATTGGCTGAGCTGTCTTTGGAACCACGATTTGACAACTTCTATTCTTTAGAAACAGCATGATAATTTGCACTTATTAGTGCTGGTGGATCATAGTTGGCAGCCTGTGAGACCACAGTGCCTGAAATCTCCTAGCTTAACAACACGGATAATATCTATTTTAACTGGATTTTTTTTTGTTGATGAAAAACTGAGCAGCTGGGTTCACCTAGTAAACCTAAACTATAATTAATATCGTTGGAAGAGGAGTGGCCATTTGGTTCAGACTTGCATCGCTAGAAAGAATTTTCAATAAAGAAGTACCTGGAAAGTTAGTAGGTGGTTGTTTTCAAGAATTTCTCTATTTTATACTTCTGATCAGAGATGTCTGCAGAGCAGGGGTTCAAAAAAGTTGAGGTGGGGGCCATGTGATTGAAGTCCCAGCCTTTTTCATATATGGTGTGATTCAGAGGTGGGTTTCAGCAGGTTCTGACCAGTTCTGGAGAATCAATAGCTGAAATTTTGAGTAGTTCGGAGAACCCGTAGTAAAAATACTGACCGGCCCCACCCCCATCTATTCTCTGCTTCCCAAGTCCCAGCTGATTGGCAGGAAATGGGGATTTTGCAGTAACCTTCCCCTGAAGTAGGGTGGGAATGGAGATTTTACAGTATCCTTCCCCTGCCATGCCCATCAAGCTACGCCCACAAAACCGGTAGTAAAAAAATTTGAAACCCACCACTGGTGTGATTCACATAAGAAAAGTCAAGGATTTGAATGGATGGTTTGTCTTCATTTTAAAAAAAAACACCATTCTCCTTCCTTCTCTCGAGACCACACACGATTTTCGCTACCAGTTTGCCCGAACTGGTCCGAACCAGCTGAATACCACCTCTGGCAATATGTGATAGCAAAGTAATGTATAGTTAGAAGATTCCAAAATTAATCAAAGGAGATTAATACATTTTAAGGACTATTATTATATACAAATTTACCCAGCATGGATAAGTCCCACCTTAGCATGAAATCCAGTTGGGTGACTTTGGGTCAGTCACTCTGTCTCAGCCCAACCCACCTCATAGGGTTGTTGCTGTGGAGAAAATAGGAAAAGGAAGGTATGTTGAATATGTTCACTGCCTTGAGTTATTTGTAAAAATAATAAAGGCAGGATACAAATAAATAAATAAAATAAAATAACAAGCAAAGGATCTGATTTAAAAAACACTTTGAAGAAACTTTTCAGACTCTTGATCCAATTTTAATTAAATGCCGTTTATATGTCAATATAAATTGATGTGCTGGCTGCTGGGAGGGAAAGAAAAAAAGGCCAGAGGAAACAGTCATAGAATCTAAATTGTTCCACACTAAAGTTCTAAGGACAGGAACTGATTAGAGGCAGATTAGAATTTGGCTGCCAGACATCCTAAATTATGACAACTGGGACCAGAAGACTTGGGTACCAAAAGAACACACAATGATGCAGCTGTGTGGAGATTCCATAGTAACCAATCATCTTTGTGCTAAAGTAAGAATTATAAGGAGAGTTTTTCTGTCACTTCAACGAGTGGCTGGTTGATGCTATGAAGACACTAAATGTCACTAGAAATGATCAGACTTGCTATCAGGCCCAAGCCCAAAGATGACACAGTCCAATCGAGTCCAATTCTTTATTTGCTTACACCTGATAAACATAATCTTACCGGACTAAAGCTATAACCATCAAACCTAATAGATATGTCTTGCAAGATTCTAGGATAAGAGGTTCTACCCTTAACCTGACCTGGACTGATAATGGGGTTTTAAGGGTTAATTTTAAATCTTTTAAATTTTAGACTTTATTTTATATTGTGGCTTGTTTTTATTATTGTGAGCCGCCCTGAGTCCATTGTGAGATAGGGCAGCATATAAGCCGAATAAATAAATAAATAAATAAAATAAATAAATAACCTCTTCTTTCCTCCCCTGTCCAGCTGTCTTCCTTCCTCCCCCATCCAGTTTGGGACTATGCACTGTCTCCTCAGAATGTACTGCCTCCTCCCTGGGAAAATTCTCCATCACCACTCCTTGTCCAGGTGCACATTCCATAACACTTGCCCTTTTTTTCATTATTGTTCATTGTGGTATTACTTTCTGTAATCTTTTCCATTGTCTGCATGCTTAACTGGATTTTTTTAAAAAAAATAACATCTTATGAGGCAATTCCATCCAAATTGTGACTTTATTTAATTAACAATTTATCTGAGCAAGACCAGATCGCATTACAGAGTACATTAACATGACTGTTTTTTCACTGCAATGTTTTTTTAATTCAAACCAAAATGATTATGATAATGGTAAAATGTTGTTGAAATTCCATGAAGGGAAGAAAACAGTAAAACACAATCTTGTTAAACACTAGTGAATCGTTTTAAATCATAGCAAATCAGTTTTGAGGAATGAATTGTGAAACAAATGTATGAAGGAAAAGTGAACAGGTTGAGAAGAGCAGAAAAACCATGGTTGGATTGAATTAATGAGTTCTTATCAAAGAATCCACTAAGAAGATCCTGGAACAATAAAATAGTGCATGTAGGAGGAACAAAGTTTGCAAGAATTGAAAGATATGCTAACGTATATTAAACGATGACGGTATAAATTAATTGTAACTCTCTCCCTCTCCCTCTCCCTCTCCCTCTCCCTCTCCCTCCCTCCCTCCCTCCCTCCCTCCCTCTCCCTTCATTCTTTAATTTCTTTGATTTAAATTTCTTACCCATATTCTGCACTTTGTATAATGTCACATAATCTGAAAGGAAACAGCATGGTGGGTATGTCTGCATGTATGTATATGTAGCTCAATATTAATTAACAATAGTACTGAAAATCAATAGTATCCAGCTTTTTTAAATGCATTTTCAAGCTTTTAATCTGTTCTTGATACCGTATTTCCCCGAAAATAAGACCCTTCTTATATTTTTTTGAACCCTGAAATAAGCACTTGGCCTTATTGCCATGCACTCAAAAGCCTGATTGGGCTCATTATCAGGGGATATCTTATTTTGGAGGAAACAGGGTAATTAGCTTTTGGTGCATACTAAAACAAATACAGTATTTCTAAAAGTGTTTATTAAAGAATGCAGAGGCACAAGGATTGAAAAGTATGTGAATGATAGAACCTATATCAGAAGAGAATCACAGCAGGGAAAAGGAACTTGTCAGCCTGAAATGAAATGGAAAGGGAAAAAAAAACCAGTACTACCTCAGATTGGGAGTAAAAAACATCCATCTGACCACTTTGACCTTGACATCTTTTGGTAGCTGTTGTGGTTGGAGTTTTAGGATGTCTTTACTCTTCAGATTTTATAATGTTATAAAGAAATCTCCCATCTACCATTTTGAAGGCAATTTAAGCACTTTCAAATCTGTTTAAATATGTAAGGTAGATTTATCCTAAATCAGATCTGTAGCTTTTTCATTTCTTTTGCATTTCTGGTTATATCTTCAATATCTTGTAATAACTTTTTCTTTCAAATCAGAATACGTACCTGTGGCATCCCAGGCCAAGCTTGGCCTGGAACAGCTATGGTGATTCCAATTATAACCTTCCCTCCATATTTTCTTTGAAATTTCTTTGGAATTTGTGATTCCTCAGAATCTGTAGTTCTGAATGCTACATTATCCTCATTAAAAACTCTGGCAACATGGTTACTCCTTGCATTGGAAGTAAACCGACTATTACAATCACTGGAGAAGGAATAGATATTGAAGGATGAACAAGTGGCAAGTAGAGAGAAAGACTTCAAACTCTCCTGCCAGGTAGCATAGTAGGTCCAAGGGGAACATAGCTTTGTGGCAGAACCTTGTGCTCATTCATGTTTTGTACACTGTAAGTGTAAAGTATCAAGTTTCATTGTTCCTCTTCACAAGCCTTGTTTGAGTCAGTTTTCCATTTCTTATGTCCAAGTATAATGAGAGAGAAAACTAGATTGTATGTTCATTTTAAAAAGTTCTTCAGCTTTCTCTTTCATGTTTCCTGGGGATGAGGTATTCCATTCCAAAGGCAACTTTTAACATCATTTGTGGAAATAATATATTGCACATCCTTTCTCTATGTTAAATCCTCTGGGGGACCAAGCAAAGTCTCTCTGCTCATAAATTATTAGTTTGCCAGTTATTATTTAAAAACTCCACTCCCCTGCTACATTAATCTGTTGTGTCCCAGATCTAACTAAGCAAAAGGCTTAGGCTCTGTTACTTTTGTTGGGCACACCAATCTGATGAAACTATCAAGTGACGCTATTGAAGATGGAGTCTGACTTTTTTTTCATCTGGGGCCTAAGAGAAACAAAAACACCCCATTCTTAAAGTACTATGCTATTTTAAACAGAGACATTTCCAGCCTTTGTTTGTAGACAGCACTTCTTCCAGCTTACAAACATCATTGCCACTTTCCATCAGCATTAGTGGTGGGTTGTTCCCGGTTCTGTCCGGTTCTTGCAAACTGGTAGTAAAAGCAGCGGGAGGCTCCGCCCACCCGCCCGGATGTCATAATTGACGATCTGCACCTGCGCAGAAGCGCACGTGCGTGCACGCTCCTGTTGCGAACTGATAGTAAAGGTAAGTAGAACCCATTCCTGATCAGCATGCTGAAATAATTATGCTTTAAGGTAGATGATGAAACAGAACTAGGTGGAAGGGGATACAAACAATCTAACACCAAAAACTTGCTCTTGCTTTCATCTGTCTCTGAAGAAACTTGGTTGGGCCTGATGAGGAATCTACTTTTTCATTTTTTTCCCATTGCTTCTGGGTTGCTGTGGACATTATTGTAGGACTCAATTATAAGTAATTTGAATAATTTGAGTAATTTGAATTTTCCAGCCAACTATAAATCCACCAAACAGTCAGACTGCCCAGTCCAACCTTCACCAGCTTGCTAATTAGGGCATCATGGGACACTTTGTCAAATGCTTTGCTGAAGCTCAGATAACATCATATGGAATGCAATATCATGCCGTTACTTAACTTTTAACATTAATTAACTTTTTAAAAGATGAAAGATTTATATGATCCAAGGAGAAACCAGAGTAGCAAAGTGAGGGCAGGACTTGTTTTTGAAAATCCTGACATCTAGAAATCATATTTCATTTGTTTCAAGATGCTTACAGATCAAATATTTTATAAACAGCACTTGAATCTATTTTTTTCTTATCATTTTCCAACAAGTGCAGGGTTTGCTTTCCCCCCCGCCCCTGGATAAACTAAATGTTGATCCATTGGCTGCAACAAGTATCGACTGATCCACCCATTGCCCACATTGTGAGCTGAGAGAGAGTGAGTGGTCTAAAATCACCCAGATTCAGATTTAATGCAGATAAAGAATTATAGGCCAATATTTTTACTGAATGTGGATTATAAAATATATGCTTCGATAATAGCAGAGAGATTAAAAGGGTTTCTTAATGAATTTATACATGTAGATCAGAATGGATTTTTGCCAAAGAAGCAGATTAAAAATAATATGAGAATGATTTTAAACACATTGGAGTATTATGAAACACATCCTGGAAAGCAAATGGCGTTGATTTTCTTCGATGTACAGAAAGCTTTTGACAACGTTAATTGGCAATTTATTTTAATGTATTTTACAACTAAAATACATTAAGAGTGATTAATGGGGAGAGATTCATTAATATGATTAAAGCAATATACCACAAACAATCAGCCAAGGTGATGGCAAGTGGGGACATGACAGAGAACTTTGATATAAAAAAGGGTACTAGACAGGGATGTCCACTATCCCCTCTGCTATTTATACTGACTTTGGAAGTGTTAGCCAGAAATATTAGACAAGATGAAGAAATAAAAGGAATGGAAATAAAAAAAAGAGAAATGCAAGCTGCAGATGACTTGGTCTTTATACTAGAAGACCCACTAGAACCATGATGGCAAACCTATGGCACGTGTGCCAGAGGTAGCATGCAGCACCCTCTCTGTGGGCACGTGAGCCGTCACCCCAGTTTAGCTCTGGCGTGCATGTGCACGCACCTCCCACTGGCCAGCTGGTCTTCAGATCTCTGCCGCGCATGCGAGGGGGTGGGGCGCATGCAGGGGCCCATGTGCGCATGCACAGGGGGTGGGGCACATGCAGGGGGCCATGCGTGCATGTGCAGAGGGGAGCGGCGCATGCACAGGGCTGCGTGCGCATTGCATTTTGGGGGTCCCGGCATCTGTGCATTCGCATGCGCATACACGCCACTTTGGGCACTCAGTTTGGAAAATGTTAGCCATCACTGCACTAGAAACTGGACTGAAGTTAATTAGAAAGATAGAAGAATACAGGGAAGTTGCAGGATTGAAAATAAATAAAGATAAGACAAAAATTTTAGTTAAAAACCTCACAGATACACAAAAAAGAGTGTTGATGGAAAGAATTAATATACAGATAGTCAAAAAAGTGAAGTACTTAGGGATACAACTAACAGCAAAATGTGCAATGATCAAAGAGGATAATTATATGAAATTGATGCAACAAATTAAACTAGATTTGGAGAAATGGAAAGATCTGCAATTGTCATTAATAGGAAGAATAGCTACTATAAAAATGAACATTTTCCCAAGATTACTATATTTATTCCAAACAATTCCAAAAAAATTGGGGGAAAATATTTTGAAAAACTAAATAAAATAATATTAAGATATATTTGGCTAGGGAAAAAAGCAAGAATAAGTTTGAAAATGTTGCAAGACTCCAGAAGAAGAGGAACTTTGGGTTGCTAGCTTGGGAATTGTATTATCAGGTCTCGGTACTTACATGAGTGAAAGAATGGATTAACTTGAGGCACAAAAGACTATTAACTTTAGAAGGATATTTCCTTCAATTAGGTTGGCACGCTTTTTTATGGTATGGGAAGAATAAGATACATAGCTACTTTCAAAGACATTATGTTAGAAATGCATTGCTATCAGTATGGGTTAAAATTAAAGAACAACATTATTTGAAAATACCAGTCTGGCTTTCACAGTGGAAGCATTGATAAATCCTAATTTTATTAATATGGAAAAAATTGTAAGATATAAAGATATTTTGAATGAAAAAGGGGAATTAAAAGCCAAGCAAAAACTTAGTAGTCAAGGGATGGACATTGCATGGTGGCCACAAATGCAGATACAATTTCGATATGAGAAAGATGCTAAAATGTATGGTTTTAATAAAGAATTAACAGAACTGGACCAGATATTAACTGGAACGGATGAAAAACTGATAAAGAAAATATATTGTTACTTATTAAGTATTAAACTTGAAAGTGAGCAAGTAAAGGAGACAATGATTGTTTGGGCTAAAAATTTTGGATATGCAATAGAACTGGATAAATGGCAGAAACTGTGGGATAGAAATGTTAAATTGACTATGTCTGCATATAAAGAAAATTTGTATAAAATGTTCTATAGATGGCATTTTGCACCAACAAGACTGGCAAAAATGTATAAAGATAGATCCGCTAAATGTTGGAAGTGCAATCAAACACCTGGTTCATATTACCATATATGGTGGACATGCCCAAAAGCTAAAAAATATTGGATGAAAATACATACTTGCTTGGAAAAAATGATAAAGCAGCATATAGACTTGAAACCAGAAATATTTTTATTGGTCATATTCTGCTGGAAAAATATGATAAAAGGACTATATATTTGATTTTACATGTACTAACTGCAGCCAGAATTATACTTGAACAACAATGGAAGAATGATGAGATCCCGAGAGATAAGAGTGTAATCAAGAAAATATTAGAATGTGCAGAAATGGATAGAATAACGCTTACTATTAAGGACAAAGAAGAAACTGAATATTTTTTGATATGGGACCTATTTTACCAATGGTTAGACAATAGAAACAGGAGTTACAAATGTGGGGATATAAAAAGGATAAATGCTAAAACAAAGACTTGTTAAAGTTAAATATTATTGTTATTATAGTATTAATATTATTGTGATGAATACTGTTGTAAACATTTTGATTATGATTGCCTAAAAACAATTGTACCCAGACAACACAGTTTGATGGAAATAGAATTTTTTATATGTTATATAAATAAAATAAATAAAACATGGAAAAAAATAAAATAAAAGCACCCAGCCAGTTTACATACTTAAGGAGGACTAGGACGCACCGTCTCTTTGTTTCTAGCTTAGTGCCTTAACCACCAGATCAAGCTGGCTCTCATAAACAGTTTACAATCCAGACACTGAGGTCAAACTGACTGTTGTAAGTATATCTCTCTAAGGTCCTTCATTTTTCATGTTTTAATGATAGGGATGTTCGCCTTCCTCCAAAATTCCTCAGTGGCAGACCGAGGACTGAGAATCTATCAAGATTGTTCAGCACCGTTAATGCTATTCCTATGAACTCAGATGAGTTCATTCATTCGACATTCTTAGGTCATTCCTAACACTCAAGTTCAAATCAAATATAAATTCTCTTCTTAGAGAAGACTCAACCAAAACAGGATTTGAACAATGGTAACTTTTCATGCCCTCTGTCTCAATTTCACTATTTCTGATTGCTTTTGTTTTTTCCTCTTTTTATTTGAATACATTTTTTTTAAAATTGTTCTACCAGCCCAGCCAGGTGACAGCACTTGAACTCAAAAATTTAAGCAGATTTGTTTAGAATGTGGATGGAACTTTGCATACTGGCAATATGATAGACTGAAAAGTAAAAATAATAATTAAAAAAGGGTCACAGAAGGAGGCAATGCTAATCCATGTTCTTGTTACTAAGTAAAGTGCATCAGTGCATCTATTACATCAACAGGAGTCGATCTTTTCTTAAAGGAGAGTTGACCATTATTTTATTATTATTTTAGTGTTCCTCTTCAACTTGATCTTATAAATTTTATTTCTTTTAATATGTCCTTCCTGAATAATTGTTTTAAAACAGATTTTCTTTCTAGAACAAAAAATAGAAAGAAGGAAAGGGTTTATTTAGGTCTTGCCCATCTTTTGGGGAGACATGATAGCCATCTTCCAATACTTGAGGGGCTGCCACTGAGAGGAGGGGGTCAACCTGTTTTCCAAAGCACCTGAAGGCCAGACAAGGAATAATGGATGGAAACTGACCAAGGAGAGACTCAACCTAGAAATGAGGAGGAACTTTCTGACTGTGAGAACAATCAACCAATGGATCAGCTTGCCTTCGGAAGTGGTGGGAGCTTCATCACTTGAGACTTTCAAGAAAAGATTGGACTGCCATTTGTCAGAAATGGTGTGGGGTGTCCTGCTTGAGTGGGGGGTTGGACTACATGACCTATATGGTCTCTTCCAACTCTGTTAATCTGATTTGTATTTGTATTTTACCTCCAACTTTGTTATTTCCTCCTATCCTGTGTCTCCAGTTATCCCAGCCTACATCTAAATTAGTTGTTTTACTCTCAGATTTTGAAGCTTGAAATGTACGAGACTCACAATTCCCTATCAAAGAGAAGGATCCTGTCCAAACCTGCAACTGAGATTTGGTATAGTTCTGAGCTGTATCAAAACTTTCCTTCCCCACCCCGCTCTCTTAACCTCTGGTCTAGGTTAAGTAGTCTGTGCTCTTAACTCTCTTCACCCATTTTCTCTCTCA
The DNA here is from genome assembly GCA_012654045.1 of Ptyas mucosa. Taxonomy (NCBI): domain Eukaryota; kingdom Metazoa; phylum Chordata; class Lepidosauria; order Squamata; family Colubridae; genus Ptyas; species Ptyas mucosa. The sequence goes on along the minus strand of WNWU01000041.1, from coordinate 10,044,702 downwards.
GTGTTTTTCTTTGCCTTTCATATTGCCCAAACTAATGTCATTTATGTCCCAAATTTACCTTTTTTATTTTATTTATTAGATTTTATCTCTCTTTATTGCTTTACAAGTAAGTCAACATACCTAATTCTAATTCTCTGGGATCCAGGGGAAGAGGTTTCTATGCTGTAGCATCAGCCCTCTGGAACCCCACCCTCTGAGGTGAGGTTTGCCACTACCTTCCTGTCATTTCACAAGGGCCTGAAGAACTGGCTTTGCCAATTAACCAGAAGACCCAATAGGAGAGTTCATCACCAGAGGTGGCAACTGGACTAACTAGCTGACCCCACCTCCCCTCTGCATTTCCTCTTCCCCCTCCACCAATCTTCTTTAATTTCATAGGATTGTACTTCCATTGTTTATTTTTATTGTTTTACTCCTTTGCTATTGTTATGTTTACATTTTATTTATTTATTTCTGTTTTATCCTAAGCCGCTCAGAGTAGCCCTATGGCAAGATGGGCAGCAAATAAATAAATGAATACTCCTCTTATTTTCCCCACACAACAATCTTGTAAGGTGACTTGGGCTGAGAAAGGATGACTGACCCAAAGTTATCCATCCATGACTAAAGTGGGACTAGAATTCAACATCTTCTGGTTTCTAGGCCAGCATCTTAACCACTGTACCAGACTGACTCTTCATGTTACATGTTGGCTTCCCACATGGTTTGTTAAAACCCTAGTACCAACACTTAATGTGCAATATCTACCTCCATAGCAATCTCCCTTTAAAGTTCCAGATCAATATTTATCCACATTTGGTGGTTCTGTCTATACCTGTCTTGTCTAGCCAGGATAGAGACACACATTTCTAATGAGCTTCCCCCCACTGCGATTAGGGGTATAAAATAAAACATCATGCCATTAAGCAGACACACAACATTGCATTTCACTCTATGAAACTGCCCTGCTTTAATTTTAGTTTGTTACCAAAGAAAACTACAGTTTACTCCCTGCTGGGCCTGTATCCTTTGAGTCACTGTATTTTTGCTTCCTGTTACCGGCACATCCTTTGCCATTTGCATCGTGCTGGGGGCCTCCAACTCTGTTTTTGTCACTGCCTCTTGGGTCTCCCGCCTCTTCATTATTTCCTCAAGCAGATTTATTAAACCATACCGTGCCATATATTACCTTACCATGGCTCCCCCTCCCATCTTATTATCTTCTATTGCTTCTCATTTCATTGCTTTTGTAGCATTATATCCTTGTCTTAATGCTATTTTAATAGAGTTCTTGTATCTAATTTCCTTATCATTAAGTTATTGCCGTCTAACTCATTGAAGCTGTTGTCTGATGTTTCCCTTTGGGGGCATCAGCAAAATGTCTCTGGAATTATTGTGCAAAACAGTAGAAGAGAGGGAGAGAACATCCCAGCACATAACTTTCCCCCCCCTCTATATCAATGTTACCTATATTCAGAGATATCTGTAAGATCAAAGAAGTCAAGATGGTGGCTGCACTGGTGCCATTGAAGCTCTGCTTGTTTTTTATTTGCCTCGACCCACATAAACCTTCAATCACACTGTTGTGCCTGCCCTGTCGATCTTCTGACCATACCTTGCACACATCCCTATCTGTATTGGGGTTCCTCCAAAGCTGGGTTTCAGCAGGTTCTGACCAGTTCTGGAGAACCGGTAGTGGAAATTTTGAGTAGTTCGGAGAACCAGTAAATACCACCTCTGACTGGCCCTGCCCCCATCTCTTCTCTGCCTCCTGAGTCCCAGCTGATCAGGAAGAAATGGGGAAATTTTGCAGTAATCCTTCCCTGGAGTGGGGAGGGAATAGAGATTTTACAGTATCCTTCCCCTGCCACACCCATCAAGCCACGCCCACCAAGCCATGCCATGCCCACCAAGCCACCCCTACAGAACCAGTAGTAAAAAAAATTGAAAGCCACCACTGGGTTCCTCCAATATTTGGAACTTATTTTCCCCTTCTTTTATCTCTTCTACACCCTCCCCCACACTTCTAATTTTCCTCAGGAAAAAAACAGTTCTGCAGGGTTTCGCCTGGATCTGATACCTGCCAATTAGTGGAATCCCTGTTTTATTTGGCCTCTCAACCTCTAGAACAGAGGTCTTCAAACTTGGCAGCTTTAAGCCGGGTGCGATTCAAGGTGTTGGTTACCACCTTTAAAGCGCTCCATGGCTCAGGACCTGGATACTTACGAGACCGCCTTCTGCCACCAATAGCCTCCCACCGACCAGTTCGCTCCCACAGAGAGGGATTCCTCAGGGTGCCGTCGGCCAAACTATGTCAGCTGGCGACACCCAGGGGGAGAGCCTTCTCTGTGGGAGCCCCTGCTCTTTGGAATGAACTGCCCCCAGAAATACGCACAATCTCTGACCTCTGAGTTTTTCGCTGTGCCCTCAAGACCCTGCTCTTCCGACAAGCAGGGCTATCTTTGTAAATGAGTTTTAAATTCAGAGTTTTAAATTTTCGGGTTTTAATGAATTTTGGCCATAAATGTAATAATTTTAATAAGTTTTTAAATTTAATTGGGATAATTGTATTGTGTTTTTTACTTGGCTGTGCACCGCCCCGAGTCCTTCAGGAGAGGGGCGGTATAGAAATAAAATTATTCTATTCTATTCTATTCTATTCTATTCTATTCTATTCTATTCTATTCTATTCTATTCTATTCTACTCTACTCTACTCTACTCTACTCTACTCTACTCTACTCTACTCTACTCTACTCTACTCTATTCTATTCTATTCTATTCTATTCTATTCTATTCTATTCTATTCTATTTTCTTCACTTCCACATTAGTTACCCCATGGCCTTTCTATCTTACTTTGCCTCATCCTTCCTTGTCTCAGAGAACAGCAGCAAGCTGGTGTGGAGGTGCTGCAAAGGGTAAGAACAAGATCAGCACTTTGCAGCAGCTTCTATAAGTACACAGCCCTGGGATGCTCGTTTGACAGCCCATAAAAACTTGCGAGATCCACCCACTTCTCTTTGCCACCCAGCTAATTAGCCATTTACTAGTGACAAAAGAATGAGTTGCTTTTTCCTTGCCATTACCAGTGAAAAAACCCCCATCTATTAAAGCTATGTGCATCATAAGAATAGAAAGGCAGCTCTTATAGGGCAATTAGGGTGCAATTAAACTCATAAATCTAGAATGGTTCAGTGACAGGCCTCTTCTAGTGTTCAGACCAGTTAGCCTTGGCTGTTAGGGAAAGGATGATCCCAGGGTATCAGGATCCCCAACAACCTAACTCTGAGGGAGATTTCCCACCATTTAGAAATTATTGACAGAACCCTGGAAACTTTAAGCTGGGACTTTTATTGTTGATCAAGCCATAGGCCAAATTAAAATGCAGAATATAAAACGTAGAAATAGAGTAAAATATAAAACATACAGAATATAAAACATTAATTAAAAACACATTGAAAATAGAATAAAAGAAACAGAATAAAAAGAACAAAGAATGCAAATTATGTCTCTGTGTCACCCTACCATTTACTCCAATCAGACCCATATATGCAGATCTCAGCTGAACCGTTTTATTCAAATGAAGGACTTTGTTTTATCTGATTTTGGAATTTTAACCATTCAGCAAATATATTTTTTAAAATATAAGAGTCCCACTACAGCATTCCTCTAATATGCACTCCAAGATATTGGTCTCTCTCTTTCTTATACAGTTGATATTCAAGCCCAACATACATAGAAGTCCCAGGAGGGCTGTGTTAGGATCCTGGTTCAAAAGAAAGAAAGGAAAGCAGATTAGACATAATTATTACTTGAAGGGGAAATCATTAGGTCATCCCAGGTTATAGTTTTGATTGAAAATTCTTTTTTTAAAAAAAATCCAGGAAGTAAGCCATGAACAAACACTTTTAACTGTTACCAAGAAAATTATTTTTACCCTTAGAAAGCCCCTTCATTGGCCATGTCAACACTTTTTGTAAAAATCCAGGAAGTAACCAATTGGAGCCCCCTCCCTTCCCTAAGCAGTTCATATCTGGGTGGCTTTCCTATTATCTATTTGAGTTGACATCATTCATTCTCCTGGTTTTTTAAAAATAAGGCAGAAGGTGTTACCACAAAACAGTTATGCTCTCGGATCATCAGCCTGATTTTTTAAAGTCTACGTTGTTTTTTTTGCGAGGTAGTGTTTAAACACAATAGCAGCACCAGCCAGTGTTAATTGGCAAAGCATTATTATCCATCCGCCTGGCGGTATAATAAACCAGCAACCCGTGTAATAAGAGACTTGCTGAGGATGTGGTTTTCTGGATGTAGTTTTCTAAAAGCTGCCCCTCAAAACATTTCATTCCTCTGACTAAACACAATTTTTGTTTGAAAGCCTTCACCCTTCCCTGCAGCTGCCACTCCTTTATTGCTATTAGCAGATCATTCAGTGGTATTTGTTTGGAGGAGATAGCCCCAGATCTTTGGGAAGTCCCACTCCATGTTCAGTAGTTTAGTGGGTAATTACAGCTGGAAAAAACTATATATCTCTTTTCTTTTTTTCAGGAAGAGGAAACATAAGTGATCAATCTTTGCTAGAAAGGAGAGAAGAAACAAGGAACACTGAAGTGTTGATTGCTTACAAGCCTCACTTCCAGCTAGGAACAGACTAACTAAACATTATTTCTGTCTAAACATTATTTCTGTAACTTTTCCTTGTTAAAAATGTATTTCCAATTAGGCTGACTGAAACGTACTTCTGAACAAACATCACTTAAGATCTTGTTATGGGAAATATAGTACTATGTGTACAAATCATGTAGGGACTACAATTTTAAGCATTTCCATCCTGTTGCAACAATAATAATGGACTGTAGCAAAGAGTCTGATTTTCTCCAAGCTACCTTTGTGGCCTTTTTCTAAAAGTGTTTTCTCTGCTCTGTATATACAACTTTCTGAGTGGAAATTAAGATGAAATAGCCTGGTGATAGCCAACATCCTCTCCCTCAATCTTCTATTTGAGTTTTACTATACTATGGTATGGTAACTTGAAGTGGGGAATTCTTTGCAGAAATACAAGATTTACTCCCAGCTCATACTTCAAAGACTGATATAGAAAAAGGTAGAAGTAATGGAGAACAGCATTGTTGATGATTACGTTTCTTGAAAAAAAAAGTGGTAGTAGTGATTATTATTTATTTAAATTCTTTTCCCCATTCTTCAACCAAAACATCTTTCAAGAACAATTATCAGTCTGATTAATAAGAAAAATTGAAGATGCCCTCATGTTTGATTATTAGATGACAAAAGGCTAGAGTTTGCGGTTACTTTTTGCTGCCATCTATTTATGCTTCAGAGTTCTGCAGGTCAACACAACATCACAGATTCACTAATTTACAGATATATGTTGGAAGGGATCACAAAGATGATCACTCCAGCCCCCTGTCATATTTAGGAAATCCACCCTTAAGCAATCCTTGAAATACAGCTATCCAGCATCTTCTTTAAAACCTTCAGAGATTGAGAATCCATAACTTCCATAAATAGACTGTTTCTCAGCTATATAAATCTCATGATCAGGAAAGAGTGAAGGAGGAAAGGGAGGAAAAAAGATCTAGTTCTCAAAATTCTCAAAATCACCACATATTTATAGCTAACAAGTGATGGAAACTGAAAGCAGTTTTTCTCTCAGGGAAGTGCATGAAATCTCTCTGCTTCTTCTACTCAGCAGCAAAATAAAATAACTCCTGGTTAGGTGGAAGAATCTAGCTGATTAGAAAGCTACTGATTTTAACTCTCATAGATTTATTTTATGCCGCAAATAGGAATTTATTGGGTGTCGTTTTTCCTCCACAATCCCCCTGAGAATGATGCTACTATATCAGCATGTATATCAGCCCTCCATCTTTCACTAATAATCTCTTCAATTTCTCTTTAGTTATATCCCATAGGAAACAAACAGAGATGTCTTACTTTGGGAAGAACAGGACCTAGAGTTAGCGAGAATAGCTGCCGAACAATGAGAAAATATGCCCCTTACCATAATAAAGTAAACTCCTACCCCTTACCATAATACCACTTAACATAATAAAGTAAACTCAAAACACTCAAAATAAATCCTAAATATTTTTAAAGCTCCCTCAGTATGAGTTTTAAAAACAGAACCTCTTCTTCAAGAGACAGGAGGAGAGATTTTGTTGCACTAGTAAGAAGGCTGAAGGTGGGATTGTATGGGAAATAGCAGTAACCCACTGAATCCCCATACTACAGAATAACAGAATAATCATGACAAGATTGCTGAGCAAGTTACTCCAACTTCATGCACCATTTTTAATCTAGAAACCATCCAGGATTCACTGACTGTCCTAAAATCAATGATACCTATGACCTTATGTGCAATGAGAGTCACCAGCAGCAGCACCATTGCCATCATATACAGAATTTTCTTCACATTTCTTTGATTTCTGGTTTATAAATCAACAAGCCTTTTGGTACAGTAGTTTGAGATCCAGAAACATCAGTATGTCCCTCTTGACAAACTTGTTTCTGACAACCACAAGAAATCAATGAGCACTTTCTACTTTGTTTATTTGAAAGACTTATATAGCCACCCATTTTATATATCCTAAACTTGGGTGGTTCAAATAACAATGATAAAACATTTTAAAAAGCTAAGCATAAAATGGCAAAAAACTTGATGCCTCAAAAGCAAGCACTCCTCCATACTTCAATTCCACTGGACCTCTGCTTCTCCTACTCAAAAGGCTCAACCCTGATGGGAAGAGCCAGCTTTTCACGTTCTTCCAAAAGACAAGGAGGATGGGGTGTGAATGCTAGATATCAAAGGAATGAGTGGTCCTTAGGGAAAGGAACAGAGGAGGAGCACTTCCTGTGCCCCCCCAAAATAAAACATTTTAGGGAAGGAACCTGGCACATACCCTCCCCCCATATAGCCTAGTGAGATAGCTAAATACCCTCAAGGAGAAGCAGTCCATCAAATAACTTGGCCTCATGACATTCAGAGTTTAAATGTGATAACCAGCATCTCACCAACATCCTCTGTACTTTACTACTTTTAAGCCAAAGGGATCCATCCAACCCAACCCAAATACATACCAAACAGAAAAGCTCACATTTCTATTCATTATGCAGTCAAACCAGTGGTGGGTTGCCCCCAGTTCAAACCGGTTTGCAAGAACCGATAGTAAAATTGGCGGGAGGCCCTGCCCACCACCCCGGATGTCATCATCAGCGATCTGCACATGTGCAGAAGCTTCCTGTTGCGAACTGGTGGTAAAGATAAGTAGAACCCACCCCTGAGTCAAACCAATTTCCCCAATTGTACGAATGTTCTGTCTGTAGCAAGTCCTGTGAATGTCAGAACCATCCTGCTAGATCAGAAAAGCAAAGATGGATTTAAAACTGAGTATCTGTTCCTATCAGCTTTCAACAATAGCTAACCTTCAGAAAGTCATAAGCACCACATGGAAAGAAGAAAACCCCACATGACAATTTGAAAGAATGGTTTCCATCCTCTTTTTCCCAGTTTCTATGCTTCAAGTCCTGCAGGAGATAGTCTCTCTTTGCAGTTCCTCTCAGTGGCTCTAATCAAATGAGCAAATCTGAACTTGAAAAAGGATGCCTTTTCTCCAAGAGGGGCCACATTTTCTTTCTTTTGTGAGGAATGTAGGTGAATGGATTTCTGTTTCTATAGTGAGGAATGAGCAATGAGCTTTTTGTTCTCATGCAGAACATACAATTTTTATATTATCCAAAAATTGGTTGTTGCAAAGAAGTTCCTGGAAGGTCAGACTTTCACTGTCACAACAATAAATTTAAACTCTCCACAAATTCAACAGTCAGGTATCTGTTCAATGTCTACAGAATAATTCTGTCTGAAGTACTCCAAGTGTTTGTCAGTATAATACATTTACCTCCAAAGTGGCAAAACGTGGGTAATAGTATGTTGCAAGGTAGTCTCCAGATTACAGGTCTTGCTTTGCACAGTACAAACATACTTGGAATAAAATTAGGACTCAGTTCCACTTGTGATGTACTGCCCAAAATGTACCAAAATTTACCAGAAGTGTCATGCTATTCTGCAAGGGAGTTAAGCTATTCTCCAAAGCACCTGAGAGCAGGACAAGAAGCAATGGGTGGAAACTAATCAAGGAGAGAAGCAACCTAGAACAAAGGAGAAATTTCCTGACAGTTAGAACAATTAACCAGTGGAACAACTTGCCTCCAGAAGTTGTGAATGCTCCAACACTGGATATTGGATATTGGATAACCATTTATCTGAAGTGGTGTAGGGTTTCCTGCCTAAGGAGGGGGTTGGACTAAAAGACCTCCAAGGTCCCTTCCAACTCTGTTATTCTGTTTTCTGATTCTGTCCATATCATCATCATATAATAGCAGTATGAGTTTGGACAAGTCACTCACTCTCACCCAGGGGTGAAATGCTCCCGGTTCGGACCGGCTCAGGCAAGTAGGTAGTGATGGCAGCGGGCAGTTCGGAGAACCGGTAGCAAAAATCCCTGCCCCTCCCCCCATGCCCAGCTGAGCTGCGTGATCATCAGAGCCTTTTTTTCTTTTAAATGGCTCTGACGATCCCAGCTGAGTTGCCTGCCGATCATGTAAAAAATGGTTTTAACAGTAAAAAAAAATTGGCCACGCCCACTCAGTCACATTACCCCCACCACCAAGCCATGCCCACAGAACTGGTAGTAACAAATTTTAGATTTCACTCCTGCTCTCACCCCAACCCACTTCATGGTGTTGCTGTGATAAAATAGGAGAAGGACGAAGAAGGTATGTTCATTATCTCGAGTTATTTATATAAATAATAATGGTGGGATGGTAGTGTACTGTGCAACTCTGACTAATAAGGGTTGTATGAAACATTGATGAAAACCTTGATTGGTGGAACAAGACAATATATATGGGTTTATCTGGTGATGGCAATGGTCTACAGAAAATAGTAACTTGGAATGTAAGTGGAGTAAAGAGCATGAATTAAATGACGCAAAAGGAAATAAAATAGGTACATTTTGTGTCTGAGAAAGGTAAGCAAAAATATATCATTTTGGTTGTGGTGGATGCATATTAAAGTAGGAGTAAATGGACTGATGATAATTGCCTATTATGTTCCAGTGAACAATGATAATGGAAGAACCAGGGATGAGTTTGGGCTGTATTCTAAATGAGCATGATGCAGGGAAAAAAAGAATTCTGTTAGGCGACATGAATGGATTGGTGGGAATGAGATGAGACAATACAGAAAAAGTTAGTGGACTGTTCAGAGATCAAAGCATGAACTGAAAATATCTTTTTTAAAAAGTATAGATTAAATGTAAGTCAATCGATATGTAAATATGGAAAAAATATGAATTTGCAAATGTGATTGTTTATGATGCAAGTTTGAGAAAATTAATGAAGGACACAAAAGTGATGAGATGTGCTGAATATGGAAAGACCATTATTTGGTAATATCAAAAATGAGTCTTGGGACAAACAATGGGTATATAAAAAAGAAAAAAGAAAAGTAAAGAGCCTTACAAGAAAAAGCATCAGAAGATAAATTAATCACCCAACTTAATGAATGAAAAATGAACTTTTAAAAAAGGATATGGATGCTGTTTTTCACATAATGAAAAAACTACGTTATAGAGTGACATAGAAGTGCATGTTAATGAGAAATATTAAAAGAATGCTTCACTAATGAAGTGAAAAATCAAGGGTGATTCACAAAGATAAATATGGAGAGGTATAATGGAGGTATTGGTGTAAACTAGACATAGCTATGTTTCCGTTCTTTCCTGCTTGCCTTCCTGCCTTAATTTCTCTCTATTGCTATTTTGTTAGTCCTTTTTTGTCTTTACCACAAAGACAAAAGTGTGACATATATATTCTTATTGATCTGAGACTCTTTGTTTCCTGCCTTCCCAATTTTAGTCCTTCTGTGGAATCATGAATCTGGTAGCTTCTAAAAGAAAGTTACCCAAAAAATTGCCAAATTTTGCAAAAGAAATTATCCATGAGGGAGAAGATAGGCAAATGACAATACTTTTGTGACTATATTAGCATGCAGTACACATTTGCATCAAACATTAACATGTACCCAAGACCACCATTGGTGTGATGTTGTTACCGCATTCATGTCATCATGTTGCTAACATCACAGTTTGCTCTGAACATTACTGATGGCTGGCTTAAACTCAGAGGCTGGAAGGCAGTGTCAAACGGGAGCCCAGTGTTTACAAAGATTATGAGACCAAGATGAAAGTAACTAGGATGAAGACTGAATTTACTGATAAGGTTGCCTGTGAAATCTTCTCAAGAGAGTAAGGTCAGGGTGTGGGAAGATAGATGAAGCAAGTATTCCCACAAATGAAATTACCAGTATAATTGCATTAACAGAGGGATAGAATCAAGATCATATGATGTGTTAATATCACTTTGTAATGCTTTGTTAAGGCCACACTTGGAATATTGCATCCATTTGGTCACCACAATGTAAAAATGATATTGAGGCTCTAGAAAGAGTGCAGAGAAGAGCAACAAAGATGATTAAGGGACTGGAGGCTAAAACATATAAAGAATGGTTGCTGGAACTGGGTATGTCTAGTTTGATGAAAAGAAGGACTAGGGACTAGGGTAGCACTGTTCCAATATCTCAAGGGTTGTCACAAAGAAGAGGGAGTCAAGCTATTCTCCAAAACAGCTGAAGGCAGAACAAGAAGCAATGGATGGAAACTAATCAAGGAAAGAAGCAATCTAGAACTAAGGAGAAACAACTTGCCTCCAGAAGTTGTGAATGCTCCAACACTGGAAGTTTTAAAGAAGAGATTAGACAACCATTTGTCTGAAATGGTATAAGGTTTCCTGCGCAGTGGGACAGCAGGTTTCCTGAGCAGGGAGTTGGACTAGAAGACCTCCAAGATCCCCTCCAACTCCATTATTCTGTTATTTTGCCAAAACCTAGGGTTGCAAATAAATATTTACATTACATTTACATTGGGGGTGAAATGCTACTGGTTTGCACCAGTTCGGGTGAACCGGTAGTGATAAAAGCTACCGGTTCGGGTGAACCAGTAGTAAAAAAAAGCTACCGGTTCACCTGAACCGGTATTTCCAACTATCAGCTGTACAGCACGATTTAAATTCTCTAGTAAGCAGGAAATCCTGCTTTCTAGCGAATCTAAATCACGCGGCAGCTACTGTTCTACTTACCTTCCCAAGCCTCCATTTTCTGTGCGAATCACTTTCAATCAGTGATTGCATGCACTGTGCATGCGTGCATGCAGTGTGCATTTGCACACAGTGTGTGTTTGGTTACATTGCGCATGTGTGCGCACAGCATGCGTTTAGTGTGTGCACTGTGCATGTGTGCAGACAACGTGCATTTGGCATGCACCGCGCATGCACGGGCAGGGAACAGGTGGCAAACCAGGGAGGATTTCACCACTGATTTACATGTTATACAACCATTATAATGATTTGAACTACAGCTTACGTGGGAAAGATAAGCTTGGTCATCCGAAAAGAAGAATGTTACATGCAAGAGCCATGCCTAAACCCAATGTGGAAGGACTTCTTTTTCACTTTGCCTAGATTAATCTTTGCACTAAGAACTGGGCTGTTTCTGGCAGTTGAAAATATAGTCCCATGACAGTTTAACCTTAGTGTGACATCAGTGTTACTAATGACTTTTATTAGGACCATGAATGTTGTGATGATTATAGGAGAAAGATGGGATGCCCTGAAAGTAACATTGTTAACTGCTTCAGGGCAAAATGTAAGATGAAGGAATAAGGAATTTCCCTTTCAGAAATTTCTCATGATGGGAAGTTATTCATTAGACAAGCTGTGCCAGATTGGACTTCACTAACAATGTCTATTTTATAAATCAATATACGCAATTATAGCTCTTTAGGATACTGAAATAAAGCAGGGATCGAAATGGTTCATTATTTCTACAGGAATATTTCCCCACATAATATAAATAATACAGATCCTGCAATTCTTGGGAAAGTGCTTGCCTGCAAAATCTGATACTTTGTTATTTTCATCACTTTTAGAATGCCAATTTATCCAAGGGCTTGTTTCTGTGTTTCTTTGCTGCTCTCTACCTGTCTGGAATTTTGCAGCCCGGTTCTGATAGCCCTATACATGCAGGAGATATGCAATCTTGATGACCAGCCAATTCTTCCCACACTCCAAAAAAAAAAAAAAAAAAAATCAGATTTTTTAAAGAATGCAGACAAAAATACTCAGGGTGGGGATAGCCATTTTCCCCTTTTTTATAAGAAATGGGGTGGGGAGGACAAGGAGCTCAGGTTATGAGGCGCTGACTGAATTGTGATTCTTGCAGTTTCTCATTCAACATTTGGAAGCCATTCTGATTGGTTTACAGTGTTCTCTGTTAATTCTCAGTGTTTCAAGGTCAGCGGGAATGAAGATGATTGCAGCAGGGATGGGTTGCATGTGCGAAGAGAACCGGTGGTAACACCAGTTGGAACCCACCACTGGATTGCAGGATTAAGGAACAGAAACAGTACAGTGAAGAAATGCCCAATAACCATAATATAAGCCATCTAGTGCCCTCCAGGAATTTTTAAATGTAATTCTGAGACTCCCTGACTAATGGTCATTGTCATGTCTTCCTCTGATAAGGAGGATTTGACATCTCTTCAGGATCAGGAATGTAGGAGACAAGAACATCTCAGCCAGTTCTTGGGGGGGTGGGGGGTGGACTTGAGAAAACCACTTCTCATAAAGAAAATATTGCTCACAGTTCAGATGATGACTGGTAGTAGCCACTCCTTCTCCGGGTCCAAAAGAGCAATGGCAACTGCAGCGACTGGAATGAAGTCATGGTGAATATCTGAAGTTCACTGCTGGCAAGACTAAAGGTTCTCCTGCAGGATAATTAGGTAACTCATGGAGAGGACGCCCTGCTTTGCAGATTTATGTCTGCCCTTTGACTTCCCACAGTGGTACTTGCAACTGAGCTTCTTCCCTGAATAACTTGTGAATCTCTATTGTGTAGCTATAATCATGAAAAAGGACAGACTCTTGCCCATCTCTCCTCAACATCTTTTTGGACCAAACTGCTGCCATAAAACTCTATGTGTCTAATTTTGAACTACAGGCTATACTGTTAGTAAGCAGCTATTAAACGTGGAGGCCATCCTCAACTTCTCTTATCTTTCCCTTTCCTCTTGACTTGTTACTAAAGTAAATTAGTAACATGACTACATGCTGTATAGACAAGTGGGAGGATAAAGGCTATAGGAAGTTTGAAAAGATCTCTATTTAAGAGACTGCCTCTCCCTGATTATGTCTACCTGCCATTTGAGATCTGGCAGAGAGGTATGCTCCAGGTTCTGTCTATTAGGGTGTGCCATCTGGCAGGACTCAGAAAGCCAGACTTTTCTGTCATGGCATTTGCCTTTTGGAATATCATACCCCAAAGATTAGATAGGCATTTCCATAAAGTCAAAGATATGGTTGCATCACTGAGCTTGGGGATCTGGATGTGTGGCAGATATTTAGAGGTAGTGTTGATTTGTTGCTAGTTGTTTTAGTTTTTACCTTGACTGCTGATTATACTATATAAGTGTTATTTCTATTATGTATTGTTTTATGGTAATTTTATGGTAATTTAGCCATCCAGAGTCATGTTTGAGATGGGCAGGCATAGGATTCATTAATTAAATTCAAAGGTGCTGAAGTTCTTTACCTGGGGGTGGTGCTGGTTTTAGAATCTGAATAACCTAATTTAGATCAAAGCTAGGACATTAAGTTCACAGTGTAGCTCATGTTAATCCAAATTTTACGAGGCCTAAATAAGTTTCCACAATTGGTGTAACGCTAATCAACAACACTTTGGAGGAAAGATGGGTATAAATATAGTAAATCCTTCTCAGTCAGGAAATTAATTAATGTATGTGCTAAGTGCATTTCTACCTGCTTTTCACTGATAAAACAATCTGGGAACTAACAACTTAAACAGTTTTAGTTATAATAAAAAATCCTTTGGAAATATCATGTTTTTAAGTAATCTTAAGTCTTTTAAAGCCATTTTAAATATCCTGAAAGCGACTTTAAAAGAGCTTTAAACACCATTTCCAGTTGGCAGTAAAAGTTTAAAAGGCTTGGTTGCATCTTAACTGAGGATAGAGGATATTTCATAACTGGCATCCAGGTACTGACCAGCTGTCTGCAAAGAGTATAAATCCTTCCATTTCCCACCATCCAGTTAGAGCTGAAGAAGCTTCTTGGATGAGAAGCGAAATGTCTTCAAAGAAAAACCAGATAGTCCAGTTGCCTCTTCAAAAAGCACCTTTGGGACATCCAGGTACAGAGAATGCCGTTTCTTAGGCTGGCATACAGCAGATGGGTTTGGAAATCTTGGTACTTACAAAAAAGAAGAGAGGTTGGATGGTTTTCAGGTCCTATAGTATATGGCTTTATATGTTATCACAATTTTGAAACTTACTGTAGCATGGTAGCAATTTGGCACCCAGAACAGTTTCTTAAGAACATTGTGGCAAAAATGCAGGATTCTGGTAGCACTTAGTATCTCTTTGATAGCTGCAACACTTTGGTTTATCAGAGTTTATAGATCAAATTCAAAGTTAATTCATACATAGTATAGAGCAGTGGTCTAAAAATTAGTTTCCCAGTGCATGGATCACAAGCTAAAGTAGAACAGTAGAACCAGATTTTACACCTCTTCCTTCAGAGAGAAGGTAATGTGGTTCAAAGATTTAACCATCCTAATTTCTAGACAAGAGCCTTGCCAATCCACAATGCTTCATCTTATTGGCTTTGGTGTTGCCCAGTATCACAGGTCTAGATCTGCTCAGCCTTTCATGACACCAGACGTTACCAAAGGGAATTTGACAGTCATTGACATATTGATTAAACTTTATTCCAAATCTCATAATTAACATTTTCAAATACATTTTGGTAGCATTTGAGGCATGCTAATTACCATGGGGGACAAAGTATGATCATTTTGTGGGAGATAGTACTAGAGGTCTAGTAGTACTACTACTGTTCTCTAGACCTAGCTTTGCACAGTGGAGCACAAATCACTGAACCATCGTATTAATTCCTAATCCACAGAGCTAAGTAGAAGAATTCCACAATAAACAATAACAATAGCCACTAAGAAATCTAGAAAGATCAATTCAATTTAATATGAGAAAAGCCAATGCATTTTTATTGCCTGCATTGTACAATCTTATCAAGGCAACTGTCTGATTAAAAACATCCAAAACGAGGTAACATCTATTCTTAGCTTGAACAAGAGGAACAAAAGAATAATAAAAGATTCTAGAGGCGCTCTGAAACATATCATTTTATCAATGTAATAGCTTTGAGAAATACTCATTTTCCTTAATACATGAATTGTTTTTGCATTGCATAGCAGTGCTTAAAACTGAATTAAAGAAGTGCGACTCATATATTTTCAGAGCCAGTAGGGGCAAACTAAGTCCCATAAAACATATTTGGGCTACAAAAATCCAGATGACCACTAGATGACAGCATAGAGATCAGGAAAGCTAACTATTTTGTTGCCATCTAATGATCTTCCAGATCTTTACATCCAAATATGGTAGCCTTATTATAAGCATCAGTCCACTAAGATGCCCGAGTTCATTATTTTGCAGATGAATAAGTCTTTTTGTACCACAAGAGACTTAAAGTTCAGAATGTTTCCTTTACCCCTGAAATTCAAAGGCAATTATATTATTCTCAAAGAAGCAAATCCTTTCAATAGAAATCCATTAACATCACTGACTTCATATTAAGACTAATTTGCAGCTGACCAACCACTTTCAAATTATAGACCTTTTAAGGTTTCTTTTGTGAAGCATAAATGCTAAATGCTAAAAAGGTGAGTGGCGTTGTAGTGCATTCTCATCTGACCTTCAAAATCATTAGGATATTGATACATATGAGGGTTTTCAATGTTTTTTGAATGCACAAAATGTAAGGGCACAATGTGTCTTCTATAGGAAGTATGATTGGACATACAAGGAGGACAAATTCCTTGTGTGTCCAATCACACTTTTTTAAATTTTTTTTTTAAATTTGATTTATATGCCGCCCTTCTCCAGAGACTCAGGGCGGCTTACAATGTGTTAAGCAATAGCCTTCATACTTTTGTATATTTATACAAAGTCAGCTTATTGCCCCCACAATCTGGGTCCTCATTTTACCTACCTTAGAAAGGATGGAAGACTGAGTCAACCTTGAGCCTGGTGGGATTTGAACTTGCAGTAATTGCAGGCAGCAGATGTAAATGGATGTTAACAACTGCCTTAGTCTACTGAGCCACCAGAGCTCCAACACTTGGGCAATAAAGAATTCTATTCTATTATAGATGTAACTGGCTCAAAAAACATATGTGCCCATAATTTTGGGAAAAAGGTCTGAAATCAGCGCATAATCCACAAAGCTCATGGTGCTTCCTCTCCCTCGTAAGTCCAAGTATATTATACCCAAGGTTAGCAAAGTTATTTTTGTGCCACAGATAGAAAACTCCAGAAGTGCTTCTCCCTTGTTGCTCTTTTTGTAACATCAACACCTCAGGCCATTTCCCTGTTCCTGTTTAATGGAAGAGCTGGACTTAAATTCTTATTTCAAATCTATCCCACACATTCAACTATTCTATATCTTAACTTCTTCCCCCCCCCCCCCCAAAATGCATCAAATCTATGTTCATGCATCAAGTTACTTCAATTTCCCCTTCGTCACCTTTCTTTCTGTGGCTTTTCTCAGTGTCAGAATTTCAGTGGTAAGCTTTTAATCTAATAGCAACTCATGTTTTGCTTTCTCCACCAACATTGCACATACAAAAGCCATTCGGAATTATCTCTGGATCTCACTTAACCCACAGTGAAAGGTCAGCATGTATTTCGCCCCCACGAGGGCAGTAGCACAGAATAGGAAATTTAGGACTGCAAATTTGCCACACACCGTTCAGAATCATGCCATTTTGCACTAGTTATTTTAGGTAGGTATGTATTTATAAATTTTCCTATTCCATGTTTAGGTAATTAAACCCTACTACCAAGCAGACAATTATCTCAAAATCCAGGACACATGTGTTGGCATAGTAGCTGTCAATTTTGGAAGATAATTTTCTTTTTTTTGCTTCTTAACTGCCACATATTTTAGCTGGGGGAGTTGGGAGGGGGTTGTTTTATTTTTTTTATTTTTTATTTTATTTTTAGATTTCTATACCGCCCTTCTCCCTGGGGACTCAGGGCGGTGTACAGCCAAGTAAAAACACATAATATAAACAATTAAAATCCAATTTAAAAGAATATCTAAATTTGGCCCAGAATTTAAAAACACCCCACTTTAAAATCATTTAAAAGGCTCCGCTTAGGCCAGCCCGGCTTGTTGGAAGAAAAATGTTTTAAGGGCCCGGCGGAAGGCACAGAGGTCATGGATTTTTCTTATCTCAGGGGGAAGCTGATTCCAGAGGGTAGGAGCTCCCACAGAGAAGGCCCTCCCCCTGGGGGTCACCAGCCTACATTGCTTGGCTGATGGCACCCCGAGGAGACCCTCTCTGTGGGAGCGCACGGGTCGATGGGAGGTTGTCGGTGGCAGAAGGCGGTCTCGTAGATAACTGGGCCCTATGCCATGGAGCGCTTTAAAGGTGGTAACCAACACCTTGAAGCGCACCCGGAAGACCACTGGGAGCCAGTGCAGCTCGCGCAGGAGCGGTGTTATGTGGGAGCGCCATGTAGCCCCCGTAATTACCCGCGCGGCCGCATTCTGGACCAGTTGGAGCCTCCGGGTGCTCTTCAGGGGGAGCCCCATGTAGAGAGCATTACAGTAGTCCAGGCGAGAGGTGACGAGGGCGTGAGTGACCGTGCACACGGAATCCCGATCAAGAAAGGGGCGCAACTGGCGAATCAGGCGTACCTGATAAAAGGTCCCCCTGGCCACAGCTGTCAGATGTTCCTCTAAGGACAGCTGCGTATCCAGGAGGACTCCCAGATTGCGCGCCCTCTCCACGGGGGCCAAAGACTCGCCCCCGATAGTCAGCGATGGCGTCAGCTGGCTATATCGGGAAACCGGGAACCACAGCCACTCAGTCTTGGAGGGGTTGAGCCTGAGCTTGTTCCTCCCCATCCAGATCCGTACAGCTTCCAGGCACTGGGACATCACTTCAAGGGCATCGTTGGGGTGGTCTGGGGTGGAGATGTACAGCTGGGTGTCGTCAGCGTACTGATGGTATCTCACCCCAAAACCACGGATGATCTCACCCAGCGGCTTGTTGTTGTTGGAGCGGTAGAAAGTTAGTCATAACAACATTCCATATTCAAGGACTTTTGCCTGCGTCTGATGGAGATTGCCAGAAGATTGTATCCGGTGGAGTGTGAAGAGTTTATTGGACAATGTGATGAACTTGTGGGTGTGGGGCAGAGCTGTGAACAGTTAACTGGGTGGAGAAAAACTGGAAGCTTTCAAATTCAGGTTTTCCCAGATGTGCCAACATGACATCTCTAATAAATTGGAACTTTGAGAAACCTCGGGCCTCAGAGCTTTATTTCGTTGGGGGTGTTCCTTGGAACCCTGACAGTAGCCCTTGCAGAATAGCCTCCTCCAGGTGGTCCTAGACTTGTGGTAGACATCTTGCTGGCCTCCAGAAGTTTTGCTGCAATTCCTATCTGCCCCAGCCACTATAGGCAAGGACACAGTTGTGGGAGGTGATTCAATTCTTCTAGAGGACATTGAATTGCCTATCTCATCCTGAGCTTCTTGGGAACAAACTTCAAAACAGGAAGAGCTGATCAGAAATATTTTATCTCTCTTTGGAGACTGGGAAAGAAATTGTGTCTGCTTGCCTGCCTGCCTGGCATAATGGATCAGAAAGCCTTATGGTCACCAGATTTGGAATGCAGGTCAGAATCTGTCCCAGACATTTTGTTTACTTTTTTCCCCTCCATCACTGTGTCAGAGCTGAGTCTATTCTTTCTGTCGCAAGCTGAAGCACCTCTGCATTCTCTCCATGGTTGTTTGAGCTACTCTTTTCAGTTTTGCTCAAAATTGCCAAAACGGTGGCATCTCTGCCAAATTCATGTGCTGGAGAAGTAGAAAATGCATTCAAATGCATTTTGGATGTGGGCTACTGGCCTTGGTATAAACAATCTATTTATTTTAATCTCCCCAAGCCTTTGTTTGAAATGGATACGTAAGGGGAAAATAGAGATAAATTATCCCTATTCTTCTAGGCAGAATGCAATGACCCTGAACAGAGGCAAGCAGAGGAGACTAGCTATTGTTCCCATTGCACAATGCCTGCCTGAATCAAAACAGAAAGAGATGAACAAATGCTAATTTTTTCCTTTCTGCCACGAGATACCAGAGTGAAAATGCTAATGGCATCTGCAGAGGGCCTGCGATAAAAAGTCTGTGTGTTTGTATGTGCAAACGTGGTTGGGTTTGAACTGAGAGATAAGCTTGCAAACAACGCAATTAGAATAATTAAAATGCTAATCAAAGGAGGGCATCCAGCTGAATGATTCACAGACAGTGAGGGGTGGGGAAGGTGAAATGTTGGAAAAGGAGGGCAAGTATGGCATTCGCTTTATTTTTGTAAAACACCAGAAAGGAGGCAGGCAGGCAGGCACATAAACCTCAGATCTAGGGACATCTGAATTCCAGCAGGGAAAAATTGTTGGTGTCTGTTCAGGCAGGAAGGAATTCCAGCCTTAGAAAGATGTTGAAACCACATTCAAACAATTGGCCTGGCTAATCTCACATGGACTTTTTTGATTTCTGTCAAGTGCCATCTCTCCTTGAGTGAAATCTGTGTGGTTAACTCACTTTCAATGGCAGCAAAAGACAGGGTTCATATAACCTAGACCCAGGTTAACAATCTCAGTAGCCACATATTATGTTAATGAGATGGGCTGGGTGACACAATATCCCAGGATAATGGGAAGATCCCCAAAACAGACTGAAGCAGAAACTAACTCATCCTTTGTTTAGCCTACTGCAGCCAAATACGATCATCTTACGAACTGGGTTCACTCCTGAAGGATAGCATTATGACCATCATCAAAACATAGATTCATCTCACAAAATCATATGGACAACAACTAGGATTACCAGGATCCTGAACTCCTTTGCTCTGTATAGTCAGTCGTAATATTGGCCATTGAACAAATAACCTAAAACTGCAATCCAACAGAAATATAACCTGATAGTTTACCTTCCCTCTTAGCTACAAGAATGCAGTCATAACGCATTTGTTATTCGCTGGACTGCATGCTGTTCTGTGATTGATTTTGTCTTCGCAATCATTGTTAAACTGCATCTAAAGCACCAATCAGAACATAGACATGAACTAAAAGAAATCACAAAATCTCCTTTGACACTCTTTAATCATGTTGGGTCTGTGACTGAAAGGATGAGCAAAGTCTGTTAATAGTATCTAATTCACATTAATGTGATTCAGTGCTCTCAGAGTGCACCCAAGCCATTGTTGAGATTAAAAATTCATTATTTATCACCCTATACAAAGACTTCCGTAAATACTAATGGGCATCACTGTTATTTTCTCATGACAGATGGACAAAAGACTAACAAATCTTGGACTATGACTTCTACTAGTTCATTTTACAGTCCTCTAATACTTGTTAATTTATAGAGTGCAAACAATGAGGAAATATGAGTGCTTAACATTGTGATAATGGCTGTAACAGACTAGCTTATGTTGCTCAAATAGATCAAAACTGGAACATTTCTTAGAGCTACACTGGATCAGAGCCAGCTCTGAGGGGCCTACAGCAAAATCCTTCTTCTTACTACATTAGTGAGTTTACCAGGTAATGGTGGAGAATAGCAAATAGTCCTTTCAGGTTCCCATAATGCTTTGGGTCAATAAATGAGACTTAAAGGCTTAAGTTGAACAAGTGCCAGTACTAGCAATCCTGACTAGAAGTATGATCACCAGTTGTTACTCAAAGCATTGAGGCTGATGGAGAAAAATGCAGGAAAATATGAGAAAAATTATAGATTGTTTTGTGGAAAGAATTTTTGATCCAGAAAAAAAGGCTTCATATTAAAAAATCCACAAGAAATTGTTAACATGGGACCTGAAGGTGGATCAAGCTTGCAGTTAATTTCTAAACTGTATGAGGTGAAAAGGGGATCTCTTTATTAACTTACACAGCTTCGGTGTGTTAATCAAAGAGCAAACCTCTAAAGAGGAGGAGTTTCTTGTACAGCAATTCTTGGACTATCCATGAATAACAACATAACAATAATTACAAGATAATTTAAATTATAAGAGGTTGCTTCTGAAGAGCCACATGACTTGTAGAGGACTGAAGAATGTGAACAAGTCTGCTGATTATAATATTTTTATGTACCTGAAGATCTCATCCCAAGTATGCAGTCTCTCCAGGTATTATGCAAGAGATATGCATATTATAAGAAATACCATATATTTCTATTGGCATAGGGAGGAAAAACCAGGAATGAATAATTCTGTAATTGCCTTTAATTTGCATCCTTTCCCCCCCAAGCTTTCTTGTTTCCCATGCAACTCTCTGATGAAGAGGAATGTTAATTGTCTGTGATAATCTGTATGAGGATTCCTTACTATTTTACCACAATTTAAGAAAAGGTATGAAAAAAAATAGCTTTTCGGGAAGTTCTATGAATATTTATTCTACAGAAAGACAAAGCAAAAAGCTTAAAACCTTTACCCTAAATAGCTCACTACAGGATCAAGGATTAAGGATGGTATGTGGGCAGAATTAAAATGATATAAGCAAATAAGTTAACACAACGTGGGTGTGCAACCTTCCTTAGTTACTACTGAAATTAAGGGCTCTTCCTCATTCCTCCAGCTTCTGGGTCTGCTGAAAATTTTCTGGCAGAATTTATTTTTTCCTGATAGCCAAACTCATTGACTAGATATAGATATTATATCACAGATATAATAGGGAGTCTTCTAAATTTAGTGGATTCGTTTTGGTCCATTTTCCCCTCTCATTCAGTCTCACCTGTTAGTGGGAAAAACAACCACTATGTGGTGGGCAGGCTTGGTGACTTTGATAGGGTGCAGGGTGGAGTCAAGGGTCTGGTATCTCTCATGGTCTAAGCCAAAATTACTATGGAGAACAGCATTCAGAGACAATTAGAGGGTATATCATAATGCAAAATGGCCAATAGAAATTGGAAAGTTCCCAGCCTATGATGACATCACCATCAGCAGGGAAGTGTCATAGGCTGTATAGCAAGACTTGTTTGGAAGGAAATGGAAAACACTACAATACTTGATAATTGGAATGACTGAATAGGACTTTAAGCTGCCTGCACAGTACTATTATCATGATGACATTTCCTCAGAAATGGTTAATGAGGCATCTGAAATGTTCTCCATAATGTGAGGGACTCTTATGTGTGAAGTAAATAGAAACTGACATAATTCCAACCAGATCTCTCACTTCTTCTCTCATCTCAGTGCTGCCATTCAGGAATGTGAGTATAAGACAGGAAAAGAAGTGAGAGATCTGGATGGTATTATGCCAGATCCTATTTACTCCACACATAAGAGTCCCTCACATTATGGGGAACGTTCCACATAATTCCTCCACCAAAGTCAAATTGTTTCTTTGTATTTGATAAAATTTATCCTAGTTTACGTTTCCCTCAGATTCACACAGGTTCTTGGTAAATCAGGCCTGCTTTCTCATAAGATTATAATTGTAGAAAGAAGGATTTCCTCTCTGCCTCATTACTGCCAAAGCAGTTTTTCTACACTTTGGCTCAGTTCCATTATGGTGGAACTTTGCCACCTAAATCACACAGCATCCCATTAGTCTCCTGATTTCAGCTCATTTTCCCCCTCAGGGCTTGTTCTTTCTGCTTTAATGCTTCTTCTTTCTCCCAAGTCTTCTGTTCATCTGTTCTTGATGATCTATATCTTTCCTCAGCTGGTGCCCTTAATCATTCATTTTTTTCCCCTTCAAACCAGCTCGCAAAGACTTGGACTCAGCTGTTTAATTGGCTCTTAATAATAACTGTTTGATTGGATGTACAACTCACTAGAAGAACAGTGCATGTGCAATATTAGTTTTGAGGGACATCTTCCCATAGGCTGAAAACTTTCTATCCCATGAATTTGTATAAAGGAATAAATGAAACCCCCATAAGCTAGCACAATTGACTATCACTATAATCAATTTCAGGTTGATCAATATTTGCATTTTACTTTGAGATACATTTGTCCACTAACTTGGCTTCTCACAGAACTTATAAGAAAAATCCTTAAAATAAAACTCAGCAATTGTTTGACATGCCAGTTTATAATAGCTCAGGCACTTTTTTAAAAATGTCACATCTTTGGAAATTTTAGCAGTCTCTTCCCAAAATGTTGCTCCTAAATGCCAAAATCTCACAAGATCTCAGCTTTCTCATTCAAAATCTGAAAAGATTCTCTCGTAAAATTGAAAACTCTCGTGAAACTCAGTCATTTCTCCTCCCCCCCCCAAAAAAATTAAGTTTAAGGTTTCACTTTCATTTTAATGCTAAAACATGGTAACATTAATATTTTTTGAAGTCTAAATACAATTGATGTTGCTATTATAACATAAGTGATCTTCTGTTAAGAGATTTAGAGCCATCATTATGCTGGATATCCTTTCTTTATAATTCATCAAAATCCCTAAAGTTAGGTTACATTCAAACTTAATTTTTTGAATAAGGACTGAAGGAGGACAACTGAACTGAAGCTCAATGCAAACAAGATCCTTAATCAGCCAAAGGACTGTTCACAATCAACTTGTCTTGTTCAGGATTACATTCCCTTTGAGGATTAAGATATATATCCAGAAACAGCCCTGATGCCACTCAAATGGCAAGGTCTTGGTAGTGATGCAGAATATATTTACACTTTGCAAGACAGTTGGGAAAAAAATGAATAGCTCATAATGCAAGTATGATCAGAGTTGGCATCAAGCATTCAGATACCAAAAAACTTGGTAGAAAAGAAAACGTTTTTGTAATTATCTTCCTTTTAGCTCCAGTTTATGGCCAATTCAGTTCTTAAAGAGTGTACCTCGCAGTTCAGACATACTCATTTCGGAGGTATTTGAACTCTGTAACTTCCCACACTTTTGGTCTCAAACCGTGAAAAGGATGGTTGTGGTTAAACCTGAAGTACATTAATTTTGGGTTTTAAGGGCAGGAAATGAGAAGGCTGCTATGTACCAAGGCCAGAAAGTTGGTGGTGGCAAAGTTCAGAAAGCAGTCACTGACTCCTGAGTCATCCTCCCTGTTGAATTTATTGAAATTAGATTGTCTCTCAAAAATTTCCACAGTTCTCTTTGTTAGGATCCATGAAGTCCTAAACAATTTAGGTCCAGCAAGCATGGTACAAAAAAGATGTTGGGACTCTAGAAAGAGTGCCAAGAAGAGCAAGAATGGTGAGTAGAGGACAGGAAGCGGAAACAGATTAGGTCCAGTCTAATGAAGAGAAGGACTAGGGTATCATGATAACAGTCTTCCAATATTTGAGGGGATGTTACTAGAGGAAGGGGTCAACCTATTCTCCAAAGCATCTGAGAGCAAGACATAACTGGATGAAAGCTTATCAAAGAGGAGGTAGTCATGATAGTATATGGATTAGAATGCAGTATGGCACGCTAATTCTGTCCATAGCCAGAAGTTTGATCCTGACTGGCTCAAGGTTGATTCAGCCTTCCATCCTTCCAAGGTTGGTAAAATGAGGACTCAGATTATTCAGAAAATATGCTGATATTGTAAACTGCTGAGAATGTGCTGTAAAGCACTATGGAGCAATATATAAGTCTAAGTGTTATTGCTAAGTACTAAAGAGAAATGCAGCATAGAATTGAGGAGAAATTTCCTAACTGTGAGAACAATTAACCAGTGGAACAGCTTGCACTCAGAAGTTGTGGGTGGTTCCACCCTGGAGGTTTTTAAGAAGAGATTGGGCAGCCATTTGTCTGGAATGGTATAAGGTCTCCTATTTGAGTAGGGGGTTGGACCAGCAAACCTCCAAGCCAAGGTCCCTTCCAATTCTGTTTTCTCTTAAATGAAATACAGTTCAGTGTTCTAGCCTATTGATCTTTAAAAACAAAGGAGATGTTGGCTCCACCTATATTAAAAGCTTTTTCTGTAGCTGCTCCTTAGCAGTAGAACTTCCTGCTATCAGAAGTTAAGGTAACTAATTTTTTATTTTTTTCTATTGAGAAAAGTTTTTTTTGTTCTGGCAAGAGAATAATCTATTTAGAAAGGTATACTCGATAGACAATATTGTTTCATTACTGTGCTTTAATTTGTGCTTTAATTATGCTTTGAATTTTGATTTTTTAAAAATGATTTGGTTTTGATCTACTTACTATTAGCTTTATTAGGTAGTGAAATTGCTAGTGAAAAAAACAAGAAAAAAAGCCCAAATAGATAGTTTAATAGATAGTTTCATTAGTAGACAATTGTACAACAGTGAATCATTTTTTTAAAATATTGCTACAGCCAAAATGCCATGATCTGCCAAATATGGCCATTAGTTAGAACCTTTGCTTCCATTCCCTGTGACTCTGGACATAGAGAAACAACACAGCAAGTACTCCTCCAGTGGCTGTATACAGAGACACATGTACTAGTCTCCTCCTACCATTGCTACCATTAAATATCCAGGACACAAAGGACAATTCTATGCCTCCCTGTGTTAGCAGATACTAATCCTGCTACACCAGTGGTGGGATTCAACATTTTTTACTACCAGTTCTATGGGCATGGCTTTTTGGGCGTGGCTTGGTGGGCGTGGCAGGGGAAGGTTACTGCAAAATCCCCATTTCCTCCTGATCAGCTGGGACTCGGGAGGCAGAGAATAGATGGGGGCGGGGCCAGTGAGAGGTGGTATTTACCAGTTCTCTAAACTACTCAAAATTTCCGCTACCAGTTCTCCAGAACTGGTCAGAACTTGATGAATACCACCTCTGTGCTACACCATATAATGTTGCCAGATTCTGCACAACAGCCCTTAAAATCCATCAGATTTTAGATCAAACCTGTGCTTAATGAGCAATTAGTTTGTTATTCAAGATTGTACTATGATAGATTTAGTTTACCATATATTAACTTTTATGCTTCCCTATATATACCTAGGGTTCCTATCCCTCCCTTTAGGTTATTTTTTAGAATCTTGTTTTTATGTACACTTTTTATATCTTTTAGCTTTCTTAAAATTAGATTTTGATGTATCTTTTATATATACTTTTTATATTACCCCTCTCTCCTTATGCTGGTCTATGACCTTATTAAAGATTTGATCTAATTTGCTTTCACAACTTTCACAATAATCTTCTCCAGCTGATAATCTTCCATCTGAGAAGATTATTCCCTAAATACACCATCTATATATTTTCACAGTACAATAACATGCCACTTTAGGTTAGAGTTAATGGTGACGTAATTATGAGTGAGAAATATCTATGGGGATTCTCAGTCATCCAGGTCATGGTTGTCCCAGAAGTGCCTTTTCAAGAGGCAACTGGACTTTCTTGTTTTTCGTTGTTCAAGCAAGCAAGTCAACTTGCCTCTTGAAAAAGGACCTTTGGGATAAGACTGAGAAGTAGTGGATGGTTCAGGGATAAGACCAACAAGTAATGAAAGAAGATGAAGAGTGCTGAAAATCCTCAGAAACTCAGCGAGAAACATTCTCTGAACATGATTTCAGTCTACGTATTTCTAGTCCAAGCTGAACATTTGTCTACCTAATATCAAGTATGCACTGTTCACATAATACTAAGCTCTCATGTCATTTGCTTGATTTTAAGAATGTAGCCATTGTGGTTTGCAAAGTATGGTTTATGATAGACAGTGACATCTCAGCCCAGCCAGTTATGCTATATATTCAACAAACCATGACTTAGTTCAGCACGTGAACTTAGCCATAGCATGGGGAAGGAAAGACTGGTATTAGCACTAGCAATGAAAAGAATTTTAGCTTCAGTGGCATTTTTTCCTAAATGATTGTTCTTTTCTTTTCTTTCAAGCTTGTGGTAGAAGAGCATGGGAATAGTGTTGCATTATAATAAACATATTTCCTGACTATTAATTCATCTGTCTACAAGGGCTGATTAAAAGTGAAGAACAACAGTTTCTAGAGAATTTAAAAAAATCCTTATCTAAAATGCTGAGGATCCTGGGAACTGCACTAGGAAGAGGAATAGTAAACTGTTATTATGCTACTTTGAAGAGGAGGAGATAACAGAAAACTCTAACTTGTGCTGTCATGAGTTGTGGTGGCGCAATGGTTAGAATGCAGTATTGCAGGTTAATTCTGCTGCCTGCCAGCAGTTAGATTCTCATGGGCTCAAGATTGGCTCAGCTTTCCATCCTTCCTAGGTGGGTAAAATGAGGACCCAGATTGTTGGGGGTGATATGCTGACTCTGTAAACCACTTAGAGAGGGCTGTAAAGCACTATAAAGCAGTATATAAGTCTAAGTGCTATTGCTTTGCTATCTAGCAGTGATCCAGATTTTTGCAGTCCATATGTGATAGCCCTAGGTGATCATAATATCCAGTTTTCTAGTCCTCCCAGGCAGATGAGGTGGATATTAGCACTAGCAGTGAAAAGAATTTTGGTTTCAGTGGCATTTTTTTCCTTAATGATTGTTCTTTTCTTTTCTTGAAAGCTTGTGGTAGGAGAGCATGGGAAACTTACAAATAGATGATGTCATCTGAGTCCTTCTACATTTCCATGAATGAAATGGTTGCATAATCCAAAAAAAAAAATCATCTGGAAATGTCTTTTGTTTATTTGCTCCGTTGTTTTTAGACTGCTCTAGGGCACAGCATTTAGAGACATCTAATGGTTGCTTCAAAATATTACAAGTAAAAAGGTTGCTGTACTTGATAACTTTCAGCTAGATACCTGTGGGTTTCCCACCCCCTCTCCTAAATGAGGTATAGTCCCACATCTGTGCACTTGCAATGTCCTTGATTGGGAAATAGAAAGAGGTTGCAGCTTGGCATGACCAGCAGTAAAAAAAGACAGCATTGATGTTCTCTCCTGCTGTTCAAGGAATGGAGCATAATCACACTGGAAAGATTAAAAAGCGCCATGTGCTGAATTCTGCAGAGAACTCCCTGCTAGGAACTCTGCATTTCCAGGACTGTGTTCATACAATGTCTGTGAAAAATGCTTTTCAAGCCAATTGTGTGACAATAGAGCTTTGGACTTTAAGCCTCTGCATGGTATTTTCAGCTTCTGCTGTTCCTAGACTTCTCCACGCGAGGTTTTTTTTTTAAAAAAAAATAAAAATCAGCAAATCAATTCAGCTTTATTAACTTCGTCTTGCTACTTGGATAGGATACTGTCTCTAAATATAAATTTTCCTTTTTTGGCATTATACTCCAATCTTAGTTGAGATGCATTTCCCAGACGAGCAGCAAAGATAAAAACACCCCCAATCCGATGCCAGCCTAGTGCAATTAAGAGTCTTTACAGTCATTCATGAGTACACTCTTCCATCCTCTTCCATCCAGAGTCTACAGTGGGGTCAGCTGCATGCGTGCTCCCCAACTCGCTTCCACTTTGTGCCAATTTTCAGCAACAATAGCAATCATCCCTTGCTGTTCCTATGCTGAATTTTTGTTCGCATGATACGCTGCTCTGTAGTAATAAAAATAAATAAAAAGGATGTCATCACGAATGTTCTCTGTGCTAATGTGGGGGGGGGGAGGGGAAGTGTCCTAAATCAGCCAGCTTCTAAAACAAGCTTCTGGTTAAAAGACAAGCTGCATCTTCATTTATTTTCTTAATGCCAATTGTTTTTGTTTTGTTTTTGTTTTTATTAAATTTATATACCGCCCTCCTCCCGAAAGACTCAGGGCGGTGAACAGCCACAGAATAAAACACAATAAATACAAAAATTTAAAATAGAATAAAAACGAATTAGATAATTTGGCTGAAAACAACTTTAAAATACCCAATAATTTAAAAACAGATTAAAATTTACATTAAACAGGGGAAAAGATTTAGGCCAGGCCAGCTTGATGAAATAAAAAAATCTTAAGCGCGCAACAGAAGGTGCGCAGATCCGGGATCGTCCATATCTCCGGGGGGAGCTCATTCCAGATCGTAGGTGCCCCCACAGAGAAGGCTCTCCCCCTGGGGGCTGCCAGTCAACATTGTTTGGCCGACAGCACCTGGAGGAGCCCCTCTCTATGGGAGCATACTGGCCGGTGGGAGGCTATTGGTGGTAGCAGGCGGTCCCATAGATAACCAGGTCCTAAGCCAATTCTCATTTCCTTCTTTCCCTTTTATGGCCAGACATGGCAAGAAACATTCTTTCCAGTTCCGTGCTCAGTTTCACAGAAAAGAAGCAACACAGGGCATATTGTGGCATGGTGTTGCTCTGTACGCCTACAATGGCCTGTCCATCTTAGGTCAAATAGACAGCTTCACGTAATCACTGTCATGGACTGAAAATGGATTGGGAAATTTTTAGGGAAGGGTTGGTTTTTAGGGAAGCAGAGGGCAGGCATTACATATTTCATGTCCAGCAAACCTCCAGCCTATAACCCCAGAGAGAGTCATTGTTGTTGACAATGCTGGGCTAGACAAACACATTGTCTCAGCTGGATTAAAGGCAGAAATTATGAGTATAATTGAAATCTGACGAGATAAAGAGAATCAATAGGATTTAGTTATCTCAGAATAGACACTCTTTAAGAATAGTTCATGAATTTGTCCTAAGGAGAGGTGGGACAAGGAAGTGTGATGTAAAGAGGTTGTGTGAATGATCCTTTTCTGTGTGTTCAGATCAGTGGTGGGATTCAAGTAATTTAACAACTGGTTCTCTGCCCTAATGATTTCTTCCAACAACCAGTTTGCCAAACTGTTCAGAAAGTTAACAACCGGTTCTCCCGAAATGGTGCAAACTGGCTGAATCCCACCATTGGTTCAGATGTAGTTTATCCTGTAGCTTGGAGGGCGAGCATGGCTAATCCCAATCTATTGCAAGACTCAGTTGAATGGGTGGAAAATGGCCCTCATATAACACACTGAGCTCCTTGACAGAAGGGTAGTATATCAATAGAATAAGATAGTAACGAAATGATTCTTAGTGCCATGTCCTGTTAGAGGGCTCTTCTCTGCATGTAGTTTAATAAACAAGTAATTGAGGTTTGCTAGCAAGTGCTATCTCTGTTGTCATGACAACCCATGACTTGTGAAATAAAGCGTGGGAAAGCAGAGGGGCCAAGTGCTGGCTGGATTGTTAAGAACATGAGAAAATCCCACTGGTTCAAATCGAGGACCTATTTTATCCAGTCTGTCCTTACAATGGCCAGCCAAAGGCTCCTGGGAATCCCAGTAGTGGAAAATGAGAGCAATAATTTCCCACTTAAACTTCTCAGCAATTGGGGTCCAAGAGCACACTCCCTCTGATCCTAGAATGTCATCATGCCTACTAGTCAGTGATAATGTTAACAATCAATAACTGATCTAGCCTCCTTTCTAAAAGGAGCAAGCTATGGTGTAAGTTCGCTTAATATGTAGCAAGAGCAGATGGCTACATCTAATCAACTATAACTAATCTTCCCAAGTTTCTAAGGAGAAACTTCCTAACAGTGAGGACAATTAACCAGTGGAACAGCTTGCCATCAGAAGTTGTGGGTGCTTCATCACTGGAAGTCTTTAAGAAGAGACTGGACAGTCACTTGTCTGAAATGGTATAAGGTCTCCTGTTTGAGCAGGGGGTTGGACTAGAAGACCTCCAGCTCTATTCTGATTGATTGATTAATCTACAAAAGTTAAGCTGGATCAAATTTGATTAGTGTTTATATGGGAAATCAAAGGAGATCCATATACTAGGGTAGAACAGAAAGTTCAAAAACATCTTAGAAAGCAATGGAATGAGGGGTCCTGGTGCTCTCTGAGCTTGCTTCTTTTCTTGCAGACATTTGATTGCCCTAACTAGGTAACATCATCAGAGATATTACTAGCACTGATGATGTTATCTAGTTAGAGTAATGAAATGTCTGCAAGAAAACAAGCAAGCTCAGAGAGCACCAAGGAGCCCTCATTTCAACCCTTGCTGAGCTACAAATATTCTCCTTTATTGGTAAAGGATTGGAAACTCAAGAAAAACTACATGGATATGTACTTAATGCAGAAAAATTGTAACATACTATGAAAAGATCTTCTCCATTAGATTGTAGTCCTTCTGAATCAATATTTTCACAAAGACCAACCAGAGTTCTTCAAAAATTCCCATGTGGGAGGCCAATAGAAACACATTTCCTGTATTGATGGTTCTCAACAAAGTGTATCCTGTAACGTGCCACTTCTAAACATGAAGGCTCCATTTAACTATACTGAGGTGTTTATTATTTATTGAGATCCTCTTTGCATTTCTCTGTTTCCCTTTCTGACTGTCTAAGCTATTGGCCATCTTGTACCAGAAAATTCTACACTGAATCCTGTGTTGTGATTTCCTTCCTTCCTTCCTTCCTTCCTTCCTTCCTTCCTTCCTTCCTTC
>WNWU01000041.1:9986700-10013166 GCA_012654045.1 Ptyas mucosa | reverse complement strand
CCTTCCTTCCTTCCTTCCTTCCTTCCTTCCTTCCTTCCTTCCTTCCTCCCTCCCTCCCTCCCTCCCTCCTTCCCTCCCTCCCTCCCTCCCTCCCTCCCTTCCACCAATGTATTGAGTGACATCAAGTTCTAATTTGGGGAAGAGAATAAATATAGACAATTTCCCCCACACAATTCATAACATAAGCCCCAAGCATTTTAGCCACTGCCAATATAAATTCTACATCATGTTATCTCAGGTAAGCAGAGAATTTGTATCTCAGACAGAAAATGAGAGATGACTAATGTTGTTTATATGAGACGAGGTCCAAAAGAATTCCTGTGTCTTGTAGATACATCATTGCTGTCCTTTGCTCAGTTCAAAATAAGGCCTCTGTTCAAACAAAGTTGCTAGCAAGAACTCCATTCAATCCTTTAAGGTGCAATGAGATTCTTTCATGTATTCTTTGAATAGAACTTTGTAGAAGAAGGTTTGTCTAAAGATGTTCCCCAGCAGTTAGCAAATCATGCAGACTATCTCATCTATAGTGGTAGCAATCCTGTGTGTAGAAGAGGTATCCCCTCTGAAAATATACTTTCATTTCCTTAGAACACTTGTGTGACTCTCAGTCACTATGCCAACTTTAAAGCTGAACTCCCCAATTGATCCCAAGTCATAGCTCTGTTTATGAGGAACTGGACAATGTGATGTTAGAAGGAGCATTCCTCTGCATGTCTTTGAAGGGATTTTCTAAGGCTACTGCATGTTTGATGAAATTGCTGCCTTTTAACCAACCAGTTCCTTAGGAAGCAGTTATATAACCCACTTATTACTAGCGATCTTTTAAATTGCTTTAGATTTCCTAACACGCTATAAAAAAAGAAACATTCATTCAATGTGTTAACCAAATTTTGTGAATTCTTAGCAGTTTATTTCACAGATATCTCGGATATTTAGGGCTGCACCGCATGCATCATCTTAACTTCCTTGGAGACTTCAGAATTGAGGAAAGGACTACACTTTCCTCTTCCTCTTTTTCTTCTTCCTCCCCCTTGTACTCTAGCAGCAACAAAGGCAACACCAAAGTGCATGCCCCATTGTCATTGCCACTTTTCAAGCAGGCACTGGAGGCATGGATTGTTCAGACTCACAAATGATGAGAAGTGTTAGCTCTTCTGGTAGAGCCTTGACAACAGGAGCATAGTTATTTAAAGCTTCATGTCTTTCCTGATCCTCAAGGAGCCAGGATTATGACTTGGAAAACTGCCATTCTTGATCAAGAACGGAGCAGCCTTTACTGAGCCGTGGTGGTGTAGTGGTTAGAAGGCAGTACTGCAGGCTATTTCTGCTGACTACCGGCTACCTGCAATTTGGCAGCTCAAATCTCACCAGGCTCAAGGTTGACTAAGCCTTCCATCCAGTAGTTTCAATTTCGACCACTACCGGTTCGCTCGTGGGTGTGCGCGTGCAATGCTTCTGCGCATGCGCAGAGACATCCGGGCAGGTGGGCGGAGCGTCCCACCACTGCCGCTACCGGTTTGCCCGATCCGGGGCGAACGGGTAGAAAACCACCACTGCTTCCATCCTTCCGAGGTTGGTAAAATGAGGACTCAGACTGTTGGGGGCAATATGCTGACTCTGTAAACTGCTTAGAGAGGGCTGGAAAGCACTCTGTTGCTATTGCTATCACCCAAGCACCTCTCTACCAGAAATCAGCACCCAGATCAGCATAGATTAACTCCAAGGTTAATCTCAGACCAACAATCAAGAAAACAATACCCCAATCAAGAAACTGCCAAAGAAGCCAACAGCAAGCAGCCCAACCAAAGAATCTCTAAGAGCACCCCCATCAACACTGACAGGGAAAACCACTACAATATAAACTGATAGCAAACTGCACTCCCTACTAGCACTGATATGTCACCTAGTTTGGATAATGAAACGTCTGCAAGAAAACAAGCAAGATCAGAGAGCACCAAGGATCCCACATGTCAACCTTAAGCTACAAATAGTCAATATAAAAATAGATTTATTACTCTTAGAACCACCCGTTACTGTTGTGGATGATGAATCTGAAGATTCATCAAAAGTTTATCCTAACACTTATTGTTACTTCTGTAGTCACAGATTAAGTTGTTTCCAATTTTTTCTTTTCTTTTCTTTTTTTATTTTATTTTACCTATACATACATGCATACATAC
Source organism: Ptyas mucosa (assembly GCA_012654045.1). NCBI lineage: Eukaryota > Metazoa > Chordata > Lepidosauria > Squamata > Colubridae > Ptyas > Ptyas mucosa. The sequence goes on along the minus strand of WNWU01000041.1, from coordinate 10,010,986 downwards.
AAAGACAGAGAATCTAATTTATCTGGTCCTGCATTTTTATGAAGCTCCTTTAAGGTTGGAATGAAGTATCAATAAGTATTACAAGATGGCAGAATACAGCATGTGTTGAAGTCTGGCATTCTAATGGGGCTTCAGCCGAGAAAGTATATATCTTTATATTTGATGCTAATCTGTTACAGCAAACATAGTATATTAAAATAGTTCTCTGACACCTTAAATACTACTGCTATTTAGTTTTTGGAGTAAGGTTGAAATCCCCTGGAGATAGGTGAAGACAGGTGTTTGCCAAACCAGGTGGCCTATAAAATTGATCTTGAAAGTGAAATGCTTCAGAGCAGTGTGTTTGAAGACCTGTGGGTTATGAAGGGTGTGAGGGGTACAATTCCTGGAGTGGGCTCAGAGACATAAAAACTATCACTGCCATTCTTTTACGTCCTTGTAGCAAATGAAAAAAGCAGGCCAGGCACGGAGCTATTGAGGAAACCTCTGAGGTGACATTGCAGTCTCTAATCTTCTCTGCCCTTGCTGTTAATGTTCCAGGGCATTAAAGCACACACCCCTCCCACAAAGTGGATGCATCCTGTTGTGTCTTTTCTGTTGGTCAAACAAAAGGCAGTACTGTCAGGAATAGGTTCTTATGCTGTTTACTTGACTGAAACTTCTAGATGAACTATTTTTTTTCCTTTGGTGTGCTTTAGTGGCCAATGTCATATTTGAATACAGGTGCAGTATCATCCAATACCTTTTCAATGGCCTCCATTGTACAGATTATAGCACACAGACTGTTGATGGGACTCCAATCCAACTGCAGATTCCTCACCTAATCCCAATCCACCTGGAATGCTGGTCCACCTGTTTTCATAACATTTAAATGCAATATAGCTAATTATGCTATGTTGAAGTTAGAGGTATCAGTATAGCGGGAATGATCTTTTCTCTTATATAAGTTTTTAGTTGTACTTCTGATGGATTTTGTTTAATATCTCTGAAATGCAGCTGACATTCATACTGTGATATAACTGCTAGAGCAGAACCAGCATCCAACTGCATTGATTCAGCTTTGCCATTCACTTCATGAGCTAGACTGCTGATTTCATTTAAACTCTTATGTTATAGATGTCAAGGTTAATTATTTCTCTTTCACTTTCACCAACAAATTCTAAATCAATAGCATTCCATTGTGCTTCTTTTAGAGCAATGTTTGATTATTTACCTCTAGCAAATGATTTGTTTTTCTCTGAATCACAGACTGTCTCTGCCACTTACTGCATTTTCTGCAGGCTTCTCCTTTAAATCTGCTTTGCACTGGTGTGCGTGAACTCTGCCTCAATGATAACACAGCTCATTTTGATCCATTACTGTCTGTTTGAATGCTATTACAAGTCTATTCACATTTGATTTTACTCCTGCTTGTAGCTTTCTAGCAGCAATTTTAAATGCCCTACCTATGTTAAATCTACTTCTGTTTTAAGTCCTTTTTAAAATGTTTCTTTCAAAATTCCACAGATTAGCCAATTTTCCAATGCATCATTTAGCCTTTCACCAAATTTGCAGTGTTCAGACAGTTTTTTAGTTTCCACTGCATATCTTGCAATGAGTTGTCTTCTTTCTCTTTCCTCACTTAGGAAATCTGAATATTCTACCATCGATAATTATTTTTATGCCAAATGAGCTGTTAGAAGAAAGTCCTGATATGTTCTCCAGCTGGGTAAATAAGCAGAGGACGCCTGCTTGAAGGGGAGGTAGAATTTATTCGACAGCAAAAGGAGCACACAGTTCAGCTCTTGAAGGTGGCCATGTTTTGAAAACAAATTTTGGAAATTTTTACAGAGGGGTCTAGTCTTTGTTAGCAGAGGCCTTGGGGGTCCTGCACTGAGTCCAGGAGGAAACACCATCTTCTCACCCTGCGGCAGGGGTGGGTTCTACTTACCTTTACTACCGGTTCGCAATGGGGCTGCGCGCCCCATTGAAGCTTCCTGCTGACATTGGGGGCGGTGAGCGGGGCCTCCCACTGGTTTTACTACCGGTTCTGTAGAACTGGTCCAAACCAGGGATAACCCACCACTGCCCTGGGGCAGTAGTGGGTTGCTCCCGGTCCGCACCAGTTCTATAGAACCGGTAATAAAACCAGCGGGAGGCTCCACCCATCGACCCTGACGTCATCAAAATGCTTCTGCGCATGCGCAGAAGAGAACGCGTGTGCGTGAGCGAAGCGAGCACGTGTGCGCAGCCCCATTGTGAACCGGTAGTAAAGGCAAGTACAACTCACCCCTGCCCTGTGGGATGTGTTATAGTTATTGTGTGGTTTTTGTATCGGTTGTGCATGATGGCTTTCGGTCTTGGGAATTTTGATGAACATAAAGGATTTCCATAACTTAAGATGATTTCTTATGGTTTTATTTATATTGCTGATATCGACTTAGATGAGATGCAGTTAATCAATTGCAGCCCAAATGTCAACCTTGGTGGAAAAGTTTAAGTGGTTTCTTTGTATCTTTGTCTTGAGTTTGCTGGTGAATCAGACGTGGTTGAGGTTGATGTATGGTCAGAGATGTCACGGAGGCTTTTACCTTCCAACAGTTCATATATTATTTTCTATTAGTTGTGGAAAATTAAACTATGCAGGTTTTTTAAGGTCCTTTAGCTTCTTAATAGACTGTATATTTTGCCTCCCATTGACATTCAATAAAATGGGGAACACCCCCCCCCCTTTTTCCCAACAACTATCACATTTGCTTCAAAAATGGTTCAAATCTCTCTGTAAATAATGTCCAGTCATCTGTGGCACAAACACATTAATCTTCCTAATAAAAGTAAACAACCTACTGTGCTCTTTTCCTTTTGTCTTTGCTCACTGTGAGCCATTGTTTGTTTGTTTTTACTATTCTTTCTCCTCCTCTGGTGACAAGGTGAGACTTGAAAGGCTTTTTTTTTTACAATCCCACTTTGTCATGACTGTCTTTTCTCCTCATCAAATAAAAGACACAGAAGGTCTGTTTTCAACTGCTGGCTTTACTGAACTTCTTGAAGAACTAAGTCCAGTCAGCCTGCAAGAATGGAGCCACATACAGGCAGGCTGAGGTAAACCTGAGTAACCATACAAAATTACAGGGATGCCATAACACCAATAACAGCAATTACCTCACACAATATACACCTCACCCCAGGAAATCCTTTGGTCCCTCTAATTCCAGCAGCTTCCCAAACCTTACATTAGAAACCAGACCTAACTTTGGGGACCCAATTTTGTTTTGGATTCCGGTGCTCACAGAGCACATCCCCATTTAGCCACAGAGCCAGATGACCCATTTTATCCGATGCTGTTGAAAAACCTATGTGGTGCAGTGCACCTCCCAGTCAGACTTCCTTGGTATAAATGAGACGTTGTTGTCCCTGCAGCCCAGTGCCTGGGTTTGGCAGCCTGCCCAGGAGCAGTCTAAATCTCATTCTGCAGTTTGAGGCTTGCAGACAGCTCTTTAACACAAAGAGCCAAGCTGTTATCTTCTCCCTTAGGGCTACCATCCCTTTCACTTCTCAAATGCCAAATTATAGTCTACATTTAATTTCAGTGCCACAGGGAGATTCATGTCAGGGGAGGGCAGCTTCTTCATTTAAAATTGGCTACATTAGATTAACAGCGATAAAGTTTGGGGCAGGGAGGGTTACGGCCAGGGAATTAGACAGAAACAACTTCTTGTTTAACCCATCATCTAATTCTCAAGCCCAGTCTTCCCAAACCAGTGCCTTCTGGATGTACCACACACCCACGAAATCCAGCCAGACTGCCAGATACTTCAGAGAATTTCCTGAAGAGGAAGCTTATCCTTTGCCTGAGGCTATGATGTGGCATTTGAATCACCAGCTTAATGTTTGAAAAAGAGCAATATTCCCACCAATGGTTAACTAACGTTCATAGTATATTCATACAAAAAAGAACAGTGTTGTATCTCCATGAAAAAAAAAATTGTTGGCTCGTTTAGAGTGAGATTCTGTGCCTTCCTTTCCCTGCCCTCCCCGCATCCTCTCCCTTTGCTCTGTGTCGATTCTTTAACTTAGATTACACGCAGAAATGTTTGCAAGAAGAAAAAACACAGAATGACCGTTATCATTATTTATGTTGCACAGGGAATTTCTGTGAGCGCAAATAACAAAGGGCGCGATTGTTTGCTACGATTTAATATATACACATGTGAAAGGGACATCAGCATTACATATGCTATGCTTCCCTCTATTCTCTATAGTCCCGTTTGCATTCAGCTGACCCAGTTAGTTGCTCCTGTAGCTAATGGGTTCACCTTTGTACCTCCAGAGAGTAGAGTCTCCAATGATCTACCCAGTGGAGGAACAGATACTCGCTAAGTCCTCCTACTCACCACAAATGAGACTGGGAGCTGTCACTTGCTGGCTTTCTCGCCTCATTGTTGTGAAATTTCCTAAGAATAAAATCCTCAGTGGCCTGACTGGAGCTGACAGTATTGTGGACAAAGTCCAGGAGGTTACCCACTCACTGTCTTTCGCTTCTGCTCCTTTTTTTCACCACCTCATGTTTCTGTGGCGGTGTTGAAAGCTAAAGTGATGACAGAGCTGGAGTCCTTAGCCAGGCGCCATTTTTGCCTGTCTGTCTAGGGTTTTGTGGGGGCAATAGGTAATTAATCCCCTGGTCAATGGCTCAAACAATGCCCCATACAAAGGGAGCGCCTTTACCACCACCACCCCAAACAGTCCCAGGGCTGTTTTGGTTAAAATGAATGCCCTCTGGGTTATTTGGCTAGGTAGGATGTTCACTCAGCATCTTTCTCTCCGTGACTAATCCTGTTGAGTGAACAGGGCTAATGAGTATAGCTTAATGTGTGGATTGATTTTTACATCTGGCAGCAATGCATTTATAGGATTCCTGCACTGAGCAGGAATGGGGGGGGGGCTTAACATCCATACCACCCCACAGCATACAGTCATGCAAATATACGGGATATTCACACACCCATGGCTCACTGATATACACAAACAGTTGCTGGGAAGGGAAGCTCTTTTGTTTCATCTTCCCTTGATTTCTCATTGGTTTTAGCAGCAGGGGAACTGCAGGCTTGAGCAGAGTTGCTGCGAGATGGGAGTCTTTAATCTCACTCTATCGTCGCTCCAGCAGTCTTGTCCTGGCAACTCAATCAGCTCTGCGGTCAGCAGCAGGAACACAGTGAGCGGTCACTTATTCCAGGCCCTGTGCAGGCCATAGAGAAACTGAAATGGCTCCATACAGGTTAGATCACACATCTATGGATTAAGTCTCGAAAGTCATTCATTCGTACCTTAAATTACTATTGCATAGAGGATATCTGATCCTATTAACTTAATATATGAAATTTCATTTACACTGAAAAGAGAATTCTTGCCCTGAGTAGAGGGTTCAGAGGACTTCCCAGTTCCCTTCTCATCCTATGATTCTATGATTTTATGAATGAATGAATGAATGAATAAATAAATAAATAAATAAATAAATAAATAAATAAATAAATAAATAAATAAATGGCTTAGGAACACAAAGTGATTTAGATACTATCATGTGCAATCCAGATGAGTTACATTTTTTGGGATTTCAACAGAAGAATTCAAGTGTAAGGGTTTATTTAGCTCTCTTGCATATCATAATATTTCAGTTAATGTTTACAGTGTGTTATTTTGTTCTAAATGCATCACACTTAATGAAATTTTGAAGATGAAGTCAGTGCAGTCTATCCTACAGAAACAATGGGATAAGCTAGAAGATTAGTTTTTCTCCAAAACACCTGAGGATGAAACAAGAAGCAACAGATAGAAGCATAACAAAGAGAGAGCCAACTAGAATTAAGGAGAAATTTCTTGTCAATGAGAGCAATTAATCAGTAGAACGGCTTGCCACTAGAAATTGTGGATGCTCCATCACCGGAGGTTTTCAAGAAAAGGTTGAACTGCCATTTGTCTGAAATGGTATCGGGTCTCTTGCTCAAGTAGGGGGTTGGACTAGAAGACCTCCAAGGTCCCTCCCATTCTATCATTCTATGACTTCTGAAAGATTTGTTTCAATCCTTGTATGAGGGCTTATGTTTCTAGGAGAAGTATATACTGGAGCTTTGGGGGTTTTCTATGAGTGATATAGAGAACAGTCAGTATTAAAGGCATGTTTTCCTTTGGAGCTAGCACAAAACTTAGTAATGCTGAATTTACAGCCTGTGTTAGTCCTGTACAGCACAGTCTGAAACACCTTACTTTGTTTGCTGTGGAAAATGAATGATAGACTGCATCTATTTTTTTAAAGACAATTCTCTCTTGTTTAAATTGAGGTTCAGTTGAGTAGATGTTTTGAGTTGTGGTAGCTTTGGGGGCTCAGGAAAGCAATGTGTACTTGGGGATCCCCAAGCTACAATGAATGAGGACTTTCTGAAAATATGTCGTTTCTAATGGCACCATACAATATACTGGTATAGCTGGTTATCTGGCTAAGGAAAAAAGATCTGCAAATTGCTCCCTCTAGACTTTATTTTCCTTTAAAAAAAAAAAAATCAAAAGTATGACAAAGGTGTGTGTGTGCCGGGGTCCCTGATCTACAGGGTCCTGGGCAATTGCTATATTTGCCCCAAGCCACTACTGGCTGACAGTTATTCTGAAAGAGAAACAATCAACCAGATAGTGATAACTTCCTATTATCTTTAAAGAGGCAGACTTTGAACCTAGGATCATAGGGCTGGAAGGAAACTCAGTGGTCCTCTAGTCCAACTAGGGGAGCCTGGTGGCACAGCAGACTAAAGCAGTGTGATTAACATTCAGTTGCCTGCAATTACTACAAGTTCTAATCTCACCAGGCTCAAGGTTGACTCAGCCTTCCATCCTTTCTAAGGTAGGTAAATTGAGGACCCAGTTTGTGGGGGCAATAAGCTGACTTTGTATAAATATACAAAAGTATGAAGGCTATTGCTTAACGTCTTGTAAGCTGCCCTGAGTCTCCGGAGAACGGCGGCATATAAATCAATTTAAAAAAAAAAACACCTCCCTGCTCAAGGCAGGACACCTTATAACATTCCAGTGAAATGCTTGTTCAGTCTGGGTTTTTTTAAAAAACCTCCAGTGATGGAATACCTACAACTTTGGAAAGCAAGCTATTCGATTGATTAATTGTTCTCATAGATAAAAAAATATTCTTCTTACTTTGAGGTTGAATCTCTCTTTAACCCATTACTTCTTACCCTGCCCCGGTATTTTGGAGAGTAAGTCAATTCCCTTTTCTCTGTGACAGCCCCTCAAGAACTGGAAGACAGTTATCATGTCCTCCAAATTCTTCTCTTCAGGAGGCTAGATATACCTAGCTCTCCCAACAGTTCAACATACCATTCATCCTCCAGACCTTTCATCATCTTTGTTGCTCTTCTCTGCACACTTTCTAAGGTCTCGGTGTCTTTTTTGTATCATGGTGATCAGAACTGGATGAAGTATTCAAAGTGGGGCCTCAGTAGCGCAGTATAAAGCAGTATTGTTACATCTTGTGATCTTGATTTTATCCCTCTGTTGATGCAGCCCAGGATTACATTAGCTTTTTTGGCAGCTGCAACACATTGCTGGCTCATACTTAAGCAGTAGTCCACTAAGACACATAAATCTCTCTAACAATTACTACTGTTGAGCCAGATACCACCTATTTTGTACTTATGCGTTTGGTTTTTTCTGCATAAGTGCAGGAGCTTACTTTTTTCTCCATTAAACTTAATCTTGTTGTATAGGGCCTAATGCTCAAGTCTGTTAAGATTCTTCTGAATCTCAAGTCTATCTTCCAAAATGTTAACAATTCCACTCAGCTTGGTGTCATCTGCAAATTTGATGAAGTTCTCTTCTATCCCATCGTCTAGATCATTTATGAAGATGTTGAAGAGCTATTCCGGGGCATGCTTCCCTCCATGTAGATGTAGTTCCATTAAGGACCACACACTGGGTGTAGTTGGTCGGTCAACTGTCAACTTCATCTGTCTATCCCATATTTTGCTATGTTATCAAGAAGTAGGCTGTGGCCTATTTTGTCAAATGACTTACTGAAGTCCAAGTATGCCACGTCCATAGCAATTTGCTGGTCTACTAATTTAGTCACTTTATTAAAGGATATAAGGTTTGTCTGGCATGATCTGTTTTTAATGAACCGATGCTGGCTTCTCACCTTGTTCATTTCTAGGTGCTCACAAATCCTCCACTTGATTATCTTTTCAAGAATTTTCTCAGGTATTGATGTCAAGTTGATTGTCCTATAATTTCCTGAATCCTTCCCCTCCCCCTTTTTTTGTAGACTGGTGCAAGATCAGCTCTTTTCCAGTAGTCCCAGTAGTGTTACAGGAGCTTTGAAAGACTACATTCAGTGGCTCTGAGATTACGTCTATCAGCTCCTTTAGAACCCTGAGATGCAAACCATCTGGTGCAGGTGATTTGTATTTGTCCAGGGTGGATAGGTATTCTCTTACTATTTCTTTGCATATTTCGGTTTGTGTATCTGTTCTAGCTCCCTTGATGCTGCTTTTGATAGGTTGGGCTATTTCTTTCTTTTGCATAAAAACAGATGCAAAGAAGGAATTAAACAGCTCTGCTTTCTCCCTTCTGTCTGTCACCTTCTTGCCATCTGCTCTCCTTAGTGAACCTATCACTTCCTTGATTTTCTTCTTCCTTACACATTGAAAGAAACTTTCTTTTGTTTCTTTTAGCATTAGTTGCCATTCTCAGTTCAATATCTATGGAGATTTTCAGGTCATGGTTGTCCCAAAAGTGCATTTCCAAAAGGCAACTGGACGTTCTTGGTTTTGTTCTTTGAAATCATTTTACATCTCATCCAAGAAGCTTCTTCGGTTTTGGCTGAATGATGGGGAATGGAAGGATTTATATTCATAGCAGTCACCTGGTCGTTAGCATTCTGAAGGTCAGTTGTTAGCTCTCCAAGAGTTGTTGAGGCCACTTGGGGGGTTTATCTGTACTCTCAGGGTCACCCGAGTCAGAGTACAAATGGGTGTGGAACCTTCTTGGGACTGCTGAAAGAACTGTGTTGTAGATAGAGATATCCAGAGAATACAGGATTCTCAGAGAGCTAAGGACTGACCTTCAGAATGCTAACGACCAGATGAATGCTATGAATATAAATCCTTCCATTCCCCATCATTCAGCCAGAACTGAAGAAGCTTCTTGGATGAGAAGCAAAATGTTTTCATAGAAAACAACAACAACAACAAGAAAGTCCAGTTGCCTTTTGGAAAAGTTCCTTTGGGATGGCCAGTCTTAGCTCATTCTGGGCCTTCGCTTTCCTGATTCCCTCCTTGCAGTTTCAGGCTATTTTATTTTAGGCTTTTCAGGCTAAAACAAAATATTCTATTTTAGTTACTGTATGTGCTTGTCTTTTCGTTTTTTATATTTAATCTTTTTGTCCCTTCATTTGTCAGAAAGTGCTTTGTGCAACCATGCTGTTCTTGTGTGGTGTCTTTTGTTTTGTTTTTTCTCTGTGGTATCATTTTTTCCTTGGGCCTTCATTATCTCATTTTTCATGATTTCCCAAGCATCTTGAGCTTGTTTTCCCTTTACGATTTCCATCCATGGAATCCTTCCTAGCCCCTCTTAGCCTGTTGAAGTCAGATCTCTTAAAATCTAAAACACTAGTTTGACTTGGTTCAGTTTTCTGTGGTTACATTATCTTGAATTCAAGTATGACACGGTGGATCTCCCCAGAGTTCCTATAGCTTCTACTCCCTCAACCATTTGATCCCTATTAGTAAGAATTAAGTCCCTCCAGAGCTGTCCCTCTAGTTCCCTCTTCTACCTTTTATAGAAGTTATACCTTTTGACTTCCTGTCCTTTGCTCCATTAGTTTTTGCTTCTTTTATTTTTCCAAATGCTAATGACATTTTGAGTAGCATCCAATAGTTAAAAATGCATCCAATAGTTAAGCTTCGATATTCTCTGGCCAGGGATAAGCGATGACCCCTTTGGAGGAGGCTCTTACTTGTGCATTCTCATCTATTTTTATCTCATTTCAAAGTATTATTGGAATTAATTGGATTAATAGGGTTATTCTTTTGAATACCAAATGTCCTTTAGTTCAGAAGGGCATCTGAAGAAGTGAGCTACAGCTCAAGGAAGCTTACGTCTTTTAATAAAATGTATTAGTTGGGGGGAAAATGTTGCCAGTCTTGATTTGTAATTCAGAACGGTTATCCGAATTAGGCAGCAACCAGTTTTCATGATAATCCTGACTTGTGTACATCTCCTCAGAACAGCCCCACAAGATACTGTGGAATTTATTTGCAGGAAAAATGGGTAGGATTGCAAGCTAAAACGAACTCTGCCTTCAATCTCAAAAGTGAAGGGTCCTCATTTCCTTCTCCAACTGAATATCTTGCTACCCAGAACTCCCATCCAGCCCAAATTGTCTCCTCATATTTCTACACAAGTTTAATAAACCAAACAAGCTAGATTACACCCTTATTCTGCTTGCAGATCTACCAGTATAAATTCCCTTTCCATGTCTGAACAGCTCATGCAAAAATATCCAGTGGGGAACTTCTGCAAGAACATCCTAACAGCAGGCCTTGCTACTGACTTCATTTAAAAACTATTAATATCCATAGCATTCATATAGAGAGTCTCATATTTAATTTGGCTGACTCATTTGGGAAAGCAAATACCATTACATTCACTTGCGGGCCTATTTCTAAACTAATGCGCCCTATTCCAAATTTAAATATTAAAGATGTGGACTGAGTGGGATCCTTTCTGGTGCAAAAATTCACCTTTAATACTTTAAAAGGGAGAGTTACTGTTTCACCTACTTTGTCTCTATCTTGGTGTACCTCCCAAGTCTTTGTTATTTTCATGGATTCTTCATGGGCAAAGGAAGCAGACCTGGACCTGACAGACCGTCAACCTGCTTTAGGGGAGCGGCCTGGCTCCTTGCCAGCAGAAACTGATTCTTCTGCTAATGAGCAGAATCCAGCACAGGTGGCTAATCACCCTGATAGTGATGAGAAATCAGAAGACCTTGGCCAAGCGCCAAGTCTGGGGAAAAAAAAAAGAATACAGCAAATGAGAAAAGCCAAACAAAGGTGGTCTCTGTGGCTCCAAGAAAGAAATGCTAGTCGATGTCACAGACCGCAATGGAACAAATATAGTGGTTGGCACTATTTAAAGAGCATCAAATGAGGCTTAGTTTTGTGCACAACAACTGGTTGCCAAGCTGGCCATGGTCTCTCTTGTGCTCCTATTATTAATCTCTTGTGATGATAAAGTTTTTGACGACTGGTCTGGCTTATTTAATCATGGTCCCTTTCAGACTTCTCCGATTACTATAGCTTTGAACCTGAACCAGATTACTTTGTACTCGTGATGACATTCCCTAGCTCTTGTGATTAATATGGCTCATTTATGATTCCTGTGGTTGTCTGGAGTCAGAGCTAACTTTTCTCTGCATTTTGTTTCTAGCCAGGGTGCTGGAGCTCTTCGTTGGCCACAAACTTGAAATTCCACCTCCTAGTGTTAATTCTGGATTCTGGAAAAATTGAATTCTTGTTTATCCTTCTCGTTTAATCCTATTCCTGGGATTTGAGGGGAACACAGTCTTTCAATTAAGTCTCATGTAAATTTCTGCCTGTTTGCAGATTAGGAAATTTAAGCAGGACAGTCACTGATGTAGAATCTGGGCCCTTGGTGTGGCTCCCAGGGTCACTGAAAATTATGTTGTTTACCAGCAGCATATAGTGCAATTTCTCTCCCTGTCTCTCCCTCATCCTTCTAGGACAGGTGTAAGAGGAAGTCTGTTTTTCTGACATGCTTCTTAACTGAGAATCAGTCAATGAGGATCGTCATAACTGTATCTGTTTATGGGTTTATATGTATTTTAAATGTAGTTGAAAAAATAAATGACAAAAATATGAATATTTAATTCAATTAATTTATTTTAATTTCAGTCCCCCCCCCACCCCCTCTTTACATGCTAATGATTTTAAGGTTGTCCTGATTATTTCCGAGCTATGTGGTCTCTGGCATACTATTCAAAGGCTTGCATGGCCTTGAGCCAACTAAAGTTGTACACTCTTGTTCTACATACTTTTGATCTTTATGCAGAAGGATTTTATCCCACAGGCAAGAATGGCTTTGCCATACATAGGATTTGACAATGTTAATATCTAAGGGCAAAAAGCCATTCACTGGTTTTCAAATCAACTAAATTTGAGGAAGATAAACATTATTGGGAGGGGACTAAACTTACCAAATACTTTAGAGGGCACTGTTGTGCCATACCAAAAACTAGGGGTCATCATAGTAGTCTTTATGTTCTTTCAGCCTCTGCAATAAGTTGTAAACCTGTGTTGTAGCAATGGTGGTGGATAAATGTATATTTCTAAATATTATATACACTTATTGTCATAACAAGTAGCAACTCCTAGTCAACGGCTGGTTTGAGAAATTCAGACCTCATTAGAACTTGGCTGGCTAATCATTAGGAATTATTAGAGTTGCAAATTAAGCTGAGAAGTGAAGACAACATTCCCCCAAAGAACAGAAAGGCAAAGTGGTTCTGCAGTGTTGCCAAGAAAGCAAAATAGAAGGGCTCATGTGGTGCCTAATACATAAGATTCACTTGAGGGCATATTTATCTTTCCATAATACCATTATTACTGTTAAAAGCAAAATTAGATGGCAAATATTGCAGCAGTTGATTTAGAATGAAACCGATGTTGAGAGGTAATATAACCAGAGAAATTAGAGTGGCAGAAAAACATACCGAAATCATTTACAAAAATTCTAAGGGGAGCCCAAAAATAACCGAAGGAGAACTGCACCTGTTCAGTAGTTAAAGCCAAAGTCATTGGAGTCAATTATAGGACAGGATGTGACAAATGGAATGCCCACTTCAAGCATCTTCATAGTTTAGTTTCAAATAAACTAGAAGGAAAGTATGAATATGCCTTGGGAATTAGGACCCTGTGTTAGGGTCCTAATATCTAAGGCAACAAATAATATTGTAGCAATCATTGTCCACCCCTTTGAGGAACAGATTTTGCTGAGAATATCACCTTATATCTTTAGTTAATAAGACACATAACAATGTCAAATGTCTCTGTCTGAAATTTTCCAGATTTACCAATCAGGGCAAGGGCCAGATAGATGGGCCTGGGCCAGATAGACAAATGGTCAATGTAGGTTCCTATGCTTATTAAGTATGTTCATTGAAAAGATATGGCCTATGCTTTAATATGGAACTATATAATAACTATTCCTAAATATTATAAGATGAGAGATTTATGATGAACTATAAAAACCTATTACTGCCAATTGATCATGGCAAAAATCCTAACATCCTCCAAATTGAAATACATTAATGAATTAAATCAAGATTGTGCGCTGCTAAAATCACAAGACTCTCTCAGCACTAAAAGACATATCAGGATGGCTAACAGAGTTCATTCATTTTAGGTAAAAGAGATCTCTCTATGTAGGTCAACATTATTTTGCAAAGAACTGCCAAAACCTTTAGGCCAGGGGAGAAGAACCCTTTGCAAATCAAAACAAAAACCATGAACCTGAAAAAGAACATGTTCTTTTCATAAAAAAATAAAATAAATCCTTGCCTTGCTAGAAAAAAAATAGGCAGCCATAACAGTGTTTACTTCTTATGAATTTCTTGAATTTATTTTGACAGGGTTGTCAGCACAGCCTTGCTACCTGGCACAACTGTCTGTCTATTTACTTGTGTCCTCCTCCTGCTAGTGCTTTGTCCACCTTCTGTCTTATCTTTTCAGGACAATAAAGAAGTGAAATGATTTATGGGCATATGATCCTAGAGACTTCTCTGGTTAGAAGATACAGAGATTAATGGCCTCACGAGATTAAGCATGTTTTTAGTAATCAGTGACTGTAGGCACATTTGCACATGTAGGCAATCTGTAACTTAATAGGAGTAAAATATTTTAGCTTTAGGAAACTTTATTACAAATTAAAACATTTCCTACTTTCAAAAGTCCTGTCATGCTGATCTGGCATGTATTACGGAGCCCTGGCTGACACAATGGAGGAGAGAGTTTATCTGTCTCAGCGATCCTTCTGGATGATTGCAAAAATACATGTTATTTGTTAATTTGATGATTTATTTTTATTTATTTATTATTTAATTGCATCGGTGTTGTTAACAGGTTTTATACTGTGCACTTTAAAGCTGTAAGTCACTTTCAGTGTTGGAATAAATTCAGATCATCATCATAATCCCTCTACTTGGGTGTTCTTGAACATGAAAGCAAGGTTAGATCTCGTTAGGGCTTGGCAGGAGAACACCAAAAAGTATCAAGACTATAAGCCATGCTGAAATTTTTTTTTTAAAAAATCCCCAAAGAAGATAAAGTCAAACCTTTCTATACTGCTAAGGGAATTTCATACGCCAACCAAGTCATCAGGGGTTGAACTTGACCTGAGGGAGACTTCACTTTTAAATATATATATATACTAATTAGAATTTAATTTGGAGTGGTTGTAGAACAGTTATGACAGTTGTGTCAAAATAGACATACCATGATATTTTGGCTGATACTCCAGTGTTCACCCACCACTAACAATAACTATTCTATAACTATTCACCCATTCTTGCCTGATTTTCAAAGGCTGAGGAGGCTGAACAAGAATGGGATTTGCCTCAGGTAGGCTGCAGGGGCCTGCGAACAGAAAGAAAGATAAGCAGCATATAGTATTTTTGTACAGCAGCAGTGGATCTAGGGCTGAAGTCAAAGCCAGGGTTGAGTGCCGCTGGAGGCCTAGTTGGGGTTGGGGCGGGAAGGAGATAGAGAATTGTTTCTCCTTGCTGGAGGGTATAGAACAGTGGTGGGTTCCTCCCGGTTCGGCCCGGTTCTCCCGAGCTGGTAGCGGTGACGATATGACATCACCGAACCAGTTCTGCACCCCCGCACCCTCCCACCCCCCACGTTATTCTTATCTTTTATTTGGCCCCACCCCCAATCTATTGTTGCCTCCTGAGTCTCAGCTGATGGCTAGAGGGAAAAAAACTGTTTAAACTCTTGCTGCGGGGCTTCAAAGGGCTGCCCTACAGCTGATCAGTGTTAAAAGAAAACAAATGAGTAGACCAATGCCTGCAAAAATACATGAGTAGATCAGTGCCTGCAAAAATAAATGAGTAGACCAGTGCCTGCAAAAAATAAATGGGTAGATCGGTACAGCTCTGCAAGCAGTTAAAAGCCTGGTAGACCAGTACCTCTGCTAAATCCTAAATAATTGTCACATGACCATCAAGCCACGCCCACAAAATAAGCCACGCCTACAGAACCTGTAGTAAAAAAAATTAGAACCCACCCCTGGTGTAGAACACCAGTAGTGTGTGAGGCATTTTCTAAATTTTTGATGAGCTGAGCCCAAAGATTCGCCATCACTGTTGTAGAATGGGTTTTCAGGAAATAAGTCAGTATAAAATGGGCCAATGCCATTTTGTTCTTATTTAAAAGTTGAAACAAAGTAAATAAAAGCCCCATATTTTTTGCAACCAATTCTCATTCAATTTAATGCAAGGGAATCTAATAAATGATTTTTCAAAAGAGGAGAAAGTTTTGGGGAAATTCTCTTAGCTGTGATATTTTTGCATTTGCCAGTTGACAAGAAATCGAAGTATATATTTGAATATTTTGTCTTTCATTTTTGCAATCCTCCCATGGTCAATAGCCTCCTTTCCTATGTTTCAATTAAGCCTCATGAAAAGTGGTAGTGGGACGAGGTGTTAGTAGCAGCACATATGTCATTACTGGGGGGTGGGGGGGAGGGAGTCCTGCTCTTATAAAATTGATGGAAAATTTCTCCTTCCCCAGGAGAAATTCAGATAAATCACCCACCTACTATACCTCTCTGCCCAGCTTTAAGCACAACCTGTCCTGTATTGATACATAAGAAATACCAGCACGAACACTGGTTAAAATAAGGAACAAATGTAGGAGGCTGTGTTACTGCCTCCGGCTGTGGAAATAAGCAAATCACTCTACTATATGAAGCAGGTTTGTCTGCTAGATATCAGCAAATTACGCTACAAGACAAGGAAACACATCTACTACACCTGCTTCTTGTTCCAATTCTCTTGCTCAGCCTGATTTAAATCCTAATTTAAATCCCCTGATACTGAACCCTGCTGCATCTGGCTCAGTCACAGAAAACTGTGAATTATTAAAAGGATCATAATGTGCTGAGTTCAGCTAAATATAGAATAAACACTTTATAAAGCAGAATAAAAAACCCAGTCACATTGCAATTAAAAACAGTAAATGTGCAAAAATGAATCAGAATTAGCACTCTTAAAATCCTGGAATTCTTTGCAGCCATCTACCAGGACTCACCCAGAAAGTTATTGTCTGAATTACACTAGCTTTCCTCCCTCCCACCCACCCACCCCCCAAAAAATTGAGAAGAAATTCAGTGAAGGGCTTCAGCGTAAGACAAGCTAACGTAACACAGGGCTGCAGCCTGAGGTGTAGAGAACGGTGGATCTTCAGATCTTGTTAATATTCATCTTGCACTCAAACAAGATAGAAACCCCACTGTGCTAGAAACTGTATAAATAAGTAAATATAATGTTGCAAAAGATAAATGCTACTCAAGGGGAGACATAGAGGGTACAATTCAGTGCATAGTTCAGCTATGCATCTCATTTCATTTCAGTGTGGTCTGCACAGAGTTCTTCATAAATTAATAGAGGTGATGTAGCAACAGCACTTGATTTGTTTTTCCAGAGCTGCATGATTATTCCCATTGTAAAGAGAAGCCTTGCAATCAGAAGGCAATTTTTCCAAAGTAGCTGCTTTGATGTTTACAGTGTTTAGATAGTAGGCCTATGTGCTCCCTTCTAGGAGCCCTATTTTCTTTTAAATCCTTGGGACTTACTTCCGAGTCAAAGTACATAAATTTAGACTCTAAGCAACTTAGCCATGGGAATACTAGGTATCTGAGCACCATGGAAGAAACCGTATTTCCTGTGTCTGGGACAAACCATTTAAATCTTTTCTGTATCATTTACCGTATTTTATCTAAAGGAGATAACAGCTAATATTATCCTCTATCAAAGGAAAAACAGAGGAATTGATTCCCACAGGATGCAACTGGACAAAAGCACCCAGGGCATCGAGTTGTATTTGTGTCCTGAATCCATGCAAAATTCAACCTTCCTGGCTACACCTTCCTGTGCTGGCACAATCATACTTTGCCTTGGGAATAAATAGTTTTGTAATTATTTCTTCTGGGCATCCTCCAAATCCTGAATTCAATTGGTTTGTATAAAGGGGATATAACTGTTAAAAACAGTTTATGGACCATAAAAGGATGCAATAGATATCTAAAAAGGAATGACTTTGATTTTAAGCAATAATTTAAACCAAACATTGATTGAGCTTTGCACTGTGTACATATGAAATCATTTCAGAGGTGAAAAACAAACACCGGCCCCAGATTTAAAATCCAGATTAGATGGCATTTTTTAAATGCTATTTTTGGTACAGCCCATGCTTGGAAAATCCCAGTTTCAATTTTGTGTTATATAGTTTTGCACTACATCCATATTTTAGAATTTTCTTTATCTTCCTAGTACCATATAGACACATCTAACTATTTGAAATCAAAGTGGGATAAACATCAGACAAGCCCAAAACATTTGTGCCAATGCCATCTCTACCTTTCCAAACTTATCAAATTTCTATAATGACATCATTAAAAGTTGCATTTCTCAACCTTAGCAAATTTAAGATGTGTGAACTTCAACTGCCAGTTTTCTGCAGCCTTAGGAATTCTGAGAATTGAAGATCACATTTCTTAAAGTTGCTAAGGTTGAAAAACAATGGTCTAGATGTGTGCTAAAATCTAATTGTGTTTATCTGGCAGCCTCCTCGTATCCTATACTCCTTTCTAAGAAGTAGCACAGCAAAGTGTATGGTTTAGCTCTATAGTGATCCTAAAAAGTAGATTAGTTTGAGCTGTCAATGTATAGCGGAGGAAACATAATGTTTAATAGTGATATCTGAAAGATTGGTAAAATAATAGCTGCCTTGCATCTTGCGGCATTTTTACCCCCTCTTCCTTCTAGAAATGCTATAAAGTATGTCCTCTTATTTCTCTTTGAAGGAAACCTTATCTTGAAGGGCTCCCTGGATCAAATTTGATTGAAAGATAAAGAATTATAACAAGAGGGAGCAGAGACCTTGTAATTGGCACACTTTTCAAATAAGCCATTCCCATTCCTTTCATCTTGCTTTTATGTTTTCTGACTTTCCCAGCTCCCTTTTAACAAAGTGGACAGAAGTATTTGGCATGTTTGTTTCTTCTCACAAGCATTTAATCACATACTACCCCCATTTCTGAAAGCATACCATTTTATTTATTTATTTGCAATTTGAGGACACTGTATAACAGTAATTATAAAACAAAACAACAATAAAAGTCATCAACACTTCATCGTCTACTTTTCTTGGATTTGGGGAGGAAGAAGCTACCCTTGAAACATAATTTTGAATGCTTCAGTCCATTTTCCTTGTCAAAGATAACTCCCTTGGGGGTTGGTATATTGATTTTCAGATCTATACTCCTTGGTGCATCATTCAATCTATCACTCACTGCAAGTCATTCATATTCTCAGTAAACAACATAATATCATCTGCTTACAAAAGTATTCTTTTGCTGCAATTTGGCAGTTCAAATCTCACCAGGCTCAAGGTTGACTCAGCCTTCCATCCTTCCAAGGTGGGTAAAATGAGGACCCAGATTGTTGGGGGCAATATGCTGACTCTGTAAACCATTTAGAGAGGGCTGTAAAACACTGTATATAAGTGTAAGTGCTATTGCTATTCCGCTAAGGCACACTTAGCAAACTAATCCCCCTATAGTTTCTGCATCTTTAAATGGAGAGTAATAGTGTCCTTCCAATAATCAGGTATAGATGCATTCTTCACACATGTTAAATAAGCTGTACAGTCACCCCATAAGTAAACCATATTCATATTTTAATATCTCTAGCTATTCTATCTACTTTACCATTTTTTCAACAATCTTAAATTATTGCCATTATTTTCTTTGAATACCGACTTCTGTAGTATTTGTTTCAATTTATCTATTTAACATACAATAACATTTCTTTACAAATCTCTAAAGAATTACTGTTGCCATTTCCTCATTTTAGTTTTATATAAATCATTTCATCACTTTTCTGTTTAATTCCATTGATTCTGCTTATTTAATACTCTTCACCCATTTCTAAAACAATTGTTTATTTCCATAATTAATTGAATTAATTAAAAGATTAAAAAGATGCATATAAATTAAGAGATTTTGCAGATGATTTGATGTTCTCATCTTTAAAAGAATTGAAATATAAATCAACAAATTAAAATAATTAGACTTATTAGCAAATTTTAAGATTAATAAACAGGAGAAGACAAAAAAGTGCTACTGCTATCAAACAGAATTGCTGAATAAAATGATTTTAATATTGAGAAGAAGGTAAAATAGTTGAGTATTATTATGATGTATGCGAATTGTATGTTATTTCAAAATAATTATGTTAAGATATGCAATGAAGTTTAAAAAGACATGTTAAGATGGAAGAAACTACAACTGTCATTGCTCAGGAGAATTTCTTTGCTAAAAATTAATATCTTATCCAGGATGATGTTTTTCTTTCAGACAATACCTGTTTTGACAATCAATGCACCATTTAAACAGTAGCAGAAGGATATATCTACATTTGTGGTGGTGGGCAAAAACACAAGTTAAATATAAGGTACTACAAGATGGAAAGGAAAGGGTTTACCTGATTCACTATTGTGTTTTGCAGCTTGCTGATTGGTTTGGATGAAAGAGTGGGTGTTGCAGAGAAACGAAAGATTTTTGGAGTTAGAAGAACAAGACTAGATTTAGTTGGCATGGATATTTGTGATACAACAAAGCTAAGGTCAATGTGGGTTTTAAAACTCATTAAGGTAGATGTGCCATATACAGAATATGGAATAGATACAAATCCAGGTTGTCCCTGAAAAGACTATCATCATAAGAAGCATTTTAGAAACATGAAACAATAAGTAAACTTCAGTGAGTAACTTATTGTGAGATACTAGAATTTTGTCAGAATGTAAAATCAAATCAAGTCAAGAACTGGTGGCAGAGAGATAAAGATATCAATGTTTGTCTTATTTATAATTATTAGAAAGATTTAAAATAAACAAAGGAATTTATGGTTTTGAACATTCTAAAAATAAATTTGAAATAGAATTGTGTACAAATGATAAACCTGTGATTGCTAAAATGTATTTCTTTTTTTTAAAAAAAATATTGAAATTTATTATAGTACAATACAATCAGTCAGACAGTGTTACTTTTCTACACAGGTTAGACCGATTCTTCCTTTATGTTTCATAGTTCCAGACTCATATATATATCTTAAGATTTGTATTAACTTTCATCTATTCTTTATTCGGTTATCAATCCACCTGTACCAATCATCCCACACCGTATAATATTCTGAATCCTCTTTTTCATTTAGTTCTAACGTTAATTTGTTCATTTCAGCACATTCTAAAACTAAAATGTATTTCATTAAAATTTGAAACAGAAGAACAAATGAAAGAATTTATGATAAAAACAGCTAAAAATTTAATTATCATATATAGATGAAACAATGGGAAACATGTGGCTACATGGACTGAAATGTACTCATAATAATCTTAACATAAGATTATTTTTAATTTTTATAAGATTATATCCCATTGGTAGATGTCATCAGAGAAATTAGACAGAGAAATTGTCTAATATGCATTTCAAGTTTATTTTGGAAATCACAAGAAAGGACATTTTATCATATTTGGTGAACATACAAAAAGCTAGAAAATTCTGGATTCAAATATATACACTGATTCAAAGAATGTTAAAGATTAATGTATAATTGAAACCGGAAGTCTTTCTTTTGCGATTGATAGACAAAAAAAAGTGGGGGGGAAGTCATTGAACTTTGTTTTTGTACATGATAACTGCAGCAAGTTTATTGTACAGGTAGTCCTTGATTTAGAACAGTTCACTTAGTAACCATTCAAAGTTACAACAGCACTGAAAATAATGTCTTATGAACATTTTTCATAGTTACAACCTTTGAAGCATCCCATGATCACATGATCACATGATCACATGATCATGACCCATGATCACATGATCAAAATTCAGATGCTTGGCAACTGGTTCACATTTATAACCGTTGCTGTATCTCAAGGTCATGTGATCCCCTTTTGCGACCTTCTGACAAATAAAATCAGTGGGGAAGCCAGATTCACTTCACGACTGTTTCACTAACTTAACAACTGGAGTGATTCACTTAACAACTGTGGCAAGAAAAGTCATAAAATGGGGCAAATCTCACTTAACAAATGTCTCCTTTAACAACAGAAATTTGGGTCTCAATTGTGGTCATGAGTCGAGGACTACCTGTAGCCACAAAGATGGAAAGATTCGACATGGAGGAATGGTTGGTGAAAATGATAGAATATGCTGAGAAGGCTAAATTGAATTCTTTGATCAGAGAAAATACAATATCTATGTTTATTGCTGACTGGAAACTCTTATAGACATTTTGTGTGAAAAGGGAAAAAGGCATTTTGTTTCTTTTTTTATTGATCTTGTGTAAATGAGTGTCCACTTCTTCTCTCTAGAAGTTAAAAGATATCTGTTTCTGCTAGCAAGAAAACTACATGAACATGTCAAAGGAGGAGGAGGGTGAGGAGGAAATTCACAGAGGAAAATTGCAGAGTGGATATGGATAGATTAATATTATATATAATTTAAAATTTGGAAGAAAAACAAATAGTTGTGATGAAGACAGCTGGACCAGTTGCAGCATTGCATGTATATGTCATTGCAAATGTGTCATCATTTCCCCCCACCTCCTCCAAGATCCCTCAGAGATGCCCGTAGGCTTGATCTAGACATAGTATTCTCCATTCTCGTTCTATCAAAATACTAAACCATCTAGGCAACAATTATGCTGTTCCTGGCTAAAATACTTTGATATTTCTCCTTGAACATATTAGAAAGAGTTAAGCTTCTCCCATTGATGAGAACTTATCATCATAAAAATGGTTTCCTTTAGGAATTTATCATGAAGAGGAATTTAGAATTATTAGGACTTTGACAGCTCTTTTAATATACTGGGCAGTCTGGCAATGCTATATAAGTAGTAACATTCTTGTTTTAATATCAATACGAGTATATTGAAGGGCACCTTAATATCTTTTACTATTTGTCTGGAGAAAAGGCTGGATAACTTCAGACAAAGAAGCAAATGGAAGGATACAAGTGAGACTTTTCTTTTGGAAAGAAAAAAATAACAAGCTAACGCAGGTAGACAAACAACTTCATAAATGTCTGAGTGCTAAATTGCCCCACAGACATTTCTTCCACCTAGCATTATCACCACCCATCTTCCTCATAGACACTAACTACAGCTGTCCAAGCAGTACAGAATAGTCCAAGCCCAGCTCAGAAAAACTGTAAACACAGCTGTGAAGTTTCAATAAGATTTTAATTTGAATAGTAGTCCCAATTAGAGTGGCAGAGCCACATCCTGAGATGGTACAAACTGACACAATTCCACTGACTTTCATTGCAACAAAACCAACTTGTTCCAATAGGCATTCTGGCCCATTAGTTTTTCTCTCCTGTGTTCCTGAGATGCTATGGAACCATTTTGCACAAAAGAAGGACGAAGAGTGACATTAATTGGAAGAAAAGAGAAAAAGAACACCGATATGGCTGGCTCCTTAACTAGTGCAAATCACAACAGGACGATTAGCATGACCGAGCCCACACAAATTTACATCAGTTGGGGATCCAAGCTATGGTGGAGAGGAGGACTAATGTGAGTCACATAGGCAATTTATTTTTCAAAGGTTTTCTGTTTTGCTTCCCTGAGCTGCCTGCAAAGGCTGTTAGAAGCACCTGGAATTTTTAATGCAAGGGAAACTATGAATGCAACTTCAGCCTTCCATATATAGATACGGATAGTGAGAGAAAGCTGTAGAGAATATTATATAGATAGACACTCGCATGCATACAGAGCTTCGTTTTAAATAAAGAGTCTGTGTTAGTTCCCTCTGAGAACATGAATGTGTCAGGGTTTCAGAAAGAAAGACCAAATCTGAAGTGCACTTCTTTGCCATCAGACTAAGCAGGACCAGAGTTAATTATGCACCTCTGGTCTGGTTTATAAAGAGTTTTTATTCACTACTACTGTTCCTTTATTAATGAATCAGAAACCAATTGTAGTAGGCTGGAGTGGAAGAGAAAACCACTTTCCAGGCAAAATCCATTTACGACTATATTTCATTTGCAAACAGCAAGCATTTCTAAGCCATTCTGCTTATCTCCCTGATAGCTGAGATTCCCCAAAGATTTTATAGTGGTACAGAATCTTTTTCATTTTTGACTTCTCTATATATATATCCCAAACCATGCCCAGAAAGCATGATATAACTAGAGGTAACCAAATTCCCGTTCTAATTATGAGTTCAGAAAGATGCAGTAGCAAGACTAAAGACAAAATTTGCATAGCTCAACACAGGATTGATTCAAAACTAGTTCACTTTTTATCTTAATGTTTATACTAGACATTTAGTTCCTTTTACTATAGTACTCTTCTGTGTTCCTTACCTCATATGCACTGGCTCCCGGTGGTCCTCTGGGTGCAATTCAAGGTATTGGTTACCACCTTTAGAGTGCTCCATGTCTTAGGACCTGGGTATTTACAAGACCACCTGCTGCTACCAATAGCCTCCCACCGGCCAATTCGCTCCCACAGAGAGGGGCTCCTCCGGGTGCCGTCAGCCAAGCAATGTCGGCTGGCGACCCCCAGGGGGAGAGCCTTCTCTGTGTGGGCTCCTGCCCTCTGGAATGAATTGCCCCCCAAGATACGGAGGAGTCCCGACTTACGCACCTTCCACTGGGCCCTCAAGATGCTTTTATTTCATCGAGCCAGGCTGGCCTAATTTTTTTTTAAAAAAATCTTAATTTTAATTGTTAATTCATAATTTTAAATGTTTTAATAGGGTAGTTTTATTTTAATTTGATGTGGGCCAAAATATGTAATACCTTTTAAAAATTGCTTTTAAATTTTATATTTATGTGTTTGAAGTTGGCTGTACACTGCCCTGAGTCCCTCTGGGAGAAGGGCAGTAAAATAAATAAATAAATAAATAAATAAATAAATAAATAAATAAATAAATAAATAAATAAA
>WNWU01000041.1:9961835-9986690 GCA_012654045.1 Ptyas mucosa | reverse complement strand
AAATAAATAAATAAATAAATAAATAAATAAATAAATAAATAAATAAAATCTTTTTTTCCCCTACACTGTAGCAGGAATGGAGAAGTTTTGAATGTTAATGAACTGCTTCTATGCCATGTTGATTCTGTCCAGAATATAATTACACAAGAAACACACAAGTAGTCATACCATTGGTGCAGACTGTGTAAAGAGTCCCTCCCAACAGGCACCTTGCAAATGTGTTGCAGTTGGAAAAAAACATAATCAGAAATAACAGCATTGTCCTTAATCTGATGTCACTGCTTTCTAGTCCAATCCATGTACACTCTCCTGTGATCTTATTGGATGAGAGGTGTTTTTTTAAAACAAAAATGGAGTGAATGGGTTTTGATTCTACTCTTGATCTAAGATAAGCTTTTTTTAAGAAGTGGGTTTTGTCCTCTGCTGAAGCTGGCATTTTGACTACCATTTTTCTATTTTTTATGTTTATCTTGTCATTATCATATCATTCTCTATAGTGATAATGCTGAAATAAACACAAAATATTTTTTTTCCTCTGGGCACTTTCTACAGAATAAGTTCTTAGAAAAAATACTTTATCTTTCTAATTAGAGGTATACTCATACAGTAATAATATACAGATAATTTTTATAATTGAAAGCTACTGCAGTAAGGTGATTAAGGAGATGGATTAAGAGTTGGAGATAAAGATTCTAGTCCTCTCTTAAGCATGGAAGATGATTGGGTAAAATTTGGGCCAGTTACTCTCTCTTAAGGAAGTTGAAAAACACTCCCAATTTGCACTGGCATAGCATGGTAAATTATACTCCATAACCTTTCATAAAGAGGCTTTAATCTAATAGATGAATTTAGGCAGTTCTTAATCATCTTCATTCTCATAATAATATTAAATTGCAAAAAAAATTCATGGCAACTCTCACTGGCACTCAGCATTCCTTCTCTATATATTATTTGAAGTTTTGCAAGTGAATGATTGATGCATTAGCGAGGGGCTACAGAACAAAATTCGGAGACAATTTGCTTACCATTCAATATATAAAACCATACTTTTGATTTCTGATGGCAATTTAATGGAAGCATGCTCATTGATCTACAAATCATTAAAATGTAAGAAAAGTACAACTCCCTCATATATCATTGGTACCTGAACTAAGCAACTCTTCCACCCAGCAAAGCAAAGAATCAAAGATCCTCAAACCGAATGAACAACAGCTAAAATAACATCATAAGAGCACTGGGAATAACATATCAAAGCTAGTAACTACCTGGAGCCCTATAAATCTGATGTGCCATCCAACCACAATGTAACTAAAATAGACTTTGGGGAAATGTGCAAAAATGTGCAGAGGCTGTTGCTATGACTCACCACACTAGCACATAAATGTGAATTGATGGAGAAACACAGTAAGCAAAGTACTTGCTAACTTTGCTAATGTCACAAAGCTTGCAAAGAACTTGATGGTGGTACAGTATCATCAAACTTCTTTTTTCAATTTTGGAATTACAAGGCCAAAAGCAATTGCATGATATAGCTGGATGAAGAGACAGAAGCTACATGGCACAAAGTCATATAGCTGGCACAATCTGAATCACCTAATTATTTTATGACTCTGAGAGTGTTTGATACAGGGTTATCAATAAAATATATGAAAGCAATGAATAGCCATATCCAGTCATTCTGCTCTTAGGTTGAAAATGAGGGGCTGTGGAGGTGAAGTTGTGGGACCTGAAATTGGGATTATTATGAGCAGAGGTGAATATGCTATGGGCATTAGATAGGCCATTTCACAAGAAGGAGATGTCATATATTGGTAGAGTTTATTTCTTCCGAGCCAGTTGTCCTGATTTGATCTAGATAGCTAAATTATTGGGTGCCTTAAGTACCCAGCTACTGATTATAAGTGTCAGTTTTTTTTATAAGAGATACAAGTCCATATATGACATGGTAAATGTGCAGACTTGATATGTATTACTAAGACTTGCCTAAGCAAACACAGCTGGAAATCCACATAGCTGGATTTCAAATCTTGCATGATTCCAAGGCTTGGAAGGAGGGATAACTATAATTGTATGTGAGACTCCTACAGTGAGAGAGAATTACTTGTTGCTAGTAATTATGTATGGGACTTATTTGCAATGAGAAGCTATGGTGCTAGTCTAGCTACCCATCCCTTCTTGATCTTAACTTGAGGCTGATGTTGAATTTCTCAAAGTTTTTCATTTTGGATGACTTCAACCTTCATATTCTGTGTAACTGGCTTAAACAATTGTTGCCCCTACAACATGTGGGAGGATAGATTCTTGGTTTGAATTTTACATCATTGCAGATGGAACATAATTGGAAGATGTTTCAATTAATATCCAACCTTTCCTGTGGTCAGATCATTTCATCATCAAATTATGGATCACAAACCTCACAAGTGCAATAGATTTACTGTACTAGAGTGGTCTGCCTTGGTGCCTAATAGGTCCAGTGGGTTTCCAGAAAGCAATTCCTGATAATTTGATGGGCAGTTTCATCTCATGTGCAGTCAATCAATGGAACACAAAAGTAGCCGAAGTGCTGAAACACTAGCCCCAAGTGTCTCCTTAGCTGAAAGCTAAGGTAAATAAAGTGATTTGAAAGATGCCTACAGCAATTGCGGCAGAATACTGTGTACTGGTAAGATTTTTATTCATTCCAGTCAGGATTCAGACCTGGCCATGGATAAAAATGTCATTGGTTACTTTGGTGAATGACTTTTCTTGAGACGTTAATCGGGGAGTATGCCTCTCTTAGTTGTATTAAATCAATATTATTCTAACATGCCAATGGCCCAAATCAGAGTGGATGCCATCACAACAATGATGAGTTTATTGCTGGGGTTTTTATTTTTTGTATTTCAATTCTATTTTTATTGTACAAGTTCTTGTCTGCTGTTGTCAAACCCCAGGTAGCTGGCAAAATCAAGGAAGCAAGAATATCGATCTTCAAGAAGATATTCTTAATGGAGTAAAATAGATTCTTTAAAATTGTAAGAAAATACTCAGCCTCAGTTATAGTGAATTAATTCAAGTAGAATCTCTTTGAAATACATTCTTCCACATTCTTCTCACATCTGGACTCTACTGCCTCTTCTCAGATAAATGAAATGTCTCGTCCCTCACTTTCTGCCCACAATCTTTCACAGTTGTTTTACTTAGGACAGATTATAAGTATTATAAATAAACACAAGAGAACAAAATATTAGATCCTTCCCAATTAGTACAAGAAAATGCACTGATAGTGTGTTGATGATGGGATATGTTCTCCTATCATCAGCAATACAGGCCAAAGGTTGAATAATAGTGATTTTTATTTATTTTAGGAACACCCAGAAACAACAGATACCCTACAACTGCTAATATAATTCATTAAATTACATCACTGAGGGATTGGATTGGATTGCAATTTTACCAATTTTCCAATTTTACAAGCTGGTTTTGCCAGATAACAACAAACAAGAACATGTACAATAAAAATAGAATTGAAATATTTTTTTTTAAAAAACCAGTAAAAACAGCAATAAACTCATGTTAAAGGAATAGTATACATACATAAAAATAACATGTCTAAGGAAGAGGAGCACGGAGTACGGAGCTACACTCTTCTTTGCTGTTCATCACCCCATATTCAGTTTTCTCCTTGCAAGCAATATACAAAGTGCAAGGCTAAAAAGCTCATCTCTGTTACCTTTCCTCACATGTAGAGTTTATATGCAAGGTGAATGACTGAACAGGGTTGCAGTACAAATTTGTAGGTGGCATACATACATTCCAAAGTCTCTTATCACATCCATGTATGGTTTGTTCCAATCAGTGGTGAAATCCAATTTTTTTACAACCGGTTCTGTGGGCGTGGCTTGGTGGGTGTGGTATTGCTTGGTGGGCGTGGCCTGGTGGGCGTGGCAGGGAAAGGATACTGCAAAATCTTCATTCCCACCCCACTCCAGGGAAAGGATACTGCAAAACCCCCATTCCCTCCCTACTCCTGGGGGAAGGATATTGCAAAATATCTATTCCCACCCCACTCTGGGGCCAGCCAGAGGTAGTATTTGCCGGTTCTCCAAACTACTCAAAATTTCCGCTACCAGTTCTCCAAACTGTTCAAAATGTCTGCTACTGGTTCTCCAGAATCTGTCAGAACTTGCTGGATTTCATCCCTGGTTCCAATATCCCACTTATCATTAGATTGTCCTAGTTCCTTAACATCTGACGTGAATCATGTTATTCCACACTGCATCTGAGCTAGCATGACTCTTCCAGTTTATGTCACTCTCATACTTGAGATAAGTGGGAAAAGTGTTAAGGAGTCTTTGCACAAGGATTTCCATAGTAGTAAGATAGGTACTAACCATGATTTGAATCCCAGACTCACGTATCAAAGGTGACACTTTAACGACTGGAAGACAACTCTGGAAGTCAACTCATAACAGTCTACACAGTTGGCCATTAAATGTGGTGTATACCAAGGTGATACTGCTTTTCCCCCTAGGCTTGAATCCCCTTAATCAGATAATCACAGGACTGGATATGGGTACAAGTTCAAAAGTGTAGAGGCTACCATCACTCATTTCCTCTACATAGATGACAACAAGTTGTGCACAAAGTGGGAATCAGACATCAACTCACTGATCCAGCTATCACAGATCTACAGTTAGGATATTGGAATGTCATTCAGATTGGAGAAGTGCAGATAGATGAAAGCCAAAAGAGGGAAGGTAATTAAGACTGATGGGCTAAGACTTCCTGTGGTTCACATAGCAGACATACAGGCCAGCTGCAGTCTGTAGGGAACCACGATAAGGAGGCAAGGAAGACAGCATCAGCCAAATACAATCAAAGAATAAGATAGGAGAGAAGAAGATCCATGTCATCAACACATATGCCCTCCCAGTCATCAGATATCTTGCCAATATAATGAGCTGGCCAAACCAGGACATGGAAGCTGTCAATGTGAAGATCCAGAAGCTCCTCACAATGTATAGAGGTTTCCACCCCAAGTCTGACACCTAGACACTGTGGCTGGAAAAGGGATAGACTAAAAGACACAACTGAGGCCCTGCATAGCAGTAGAAGAACAGGTACCCTGATTCATTGAAGCAATGTTCTACCACACTAGACAGGACTGAAAATGCACACTAGCAAAGAGGCCTCAAAGACAATCCAACACATTGTGGCAGGGTATACAATGCAGGAAGGAACAGCATTGCCAGGTCTGCAATCATTGGCATGTCATCTTGTTGGCATCCTGTCATCAAGGACTGGGAGGGGATATGGGGGAGGGGGGATGGACAAATGGGCAATAAACCTGTGTCAGTATGTGATGGGAGATACGGTGGGGGGAAAGGTGACAGTTTGATGAAGAACAGAGAAGCTCAGAACCAGTTTGTGTTAGCACTCAAGGCCATGCACCCTAAGAAGGAATGTGGATTATCCCAAACATCTCAGTGTTCTCAAAACACCTTCATTGGCTGAAGATGAACTGGTCATGGGGGGGGGGGGAGGACTGGGATGAGGAGAAACCTTCAGCACAGGAAATTTAGTTCTTGCCTGACTTTACTACAGCCAGCATCTTTTAGTAAAAGAACCTATCACTTCAACCAAATGGAGTCTAGGGTCTTTCTTTCCTAAGGGATTGAACAGATCTAACAAGCATACACTGAATGGCACAATCAAGTAGCTTCATTGTGTGCAGGAACACCTACAGAATGAATGGACTAAACTCTCGAGTCCAAATGGGAGATTCCATATGCAGAGTAAGAGATCCCGTAGGACTTCCAGATCCAGACATACAGACAGGTATTAGTCAGTGAATCAGACATTGTAGTAGTAGACAAGGATGAGAAGACAGTAGTGGTGATAAATGTAGCAGTGCCAAGTGACAGCATCCTCAGGAAGAAAGAGTGTGAGAAGCTGGAGAAATACCAGGGTCTGAAGGAGGAACAAGGCAGGATGTGGAAAGTAACAGCCAAAGTGATTCCAGTGGTGGTAGGAGCCCATGGAGCCATGATTCCTAAACTGGAAGAGTAGTCCAGCAGATTCCAGGACCAACATCAGAAGTCTCTGTCCAGAAGAGTGCAGTGCTAGGACAGCTAAGATACTGTGCAGAATCCTCAAATTCCCAGGCTACTCATAGTAGACTGAGATTGAGAAAGACATAAAGCTCATAAGGGTGAGAAGGAAATATATATATATATATTAGCAATGGTCTTGCTGTGGCTTCCTTTGAACCATTCCTTCATGGGTGGCTGAATTCATTTCTGTTTGCTATAAAGGCTAATAATAATGATAGGTTTTCAGATTTAGGCTGGGGAATACTGAAATCTGAAGTTGAAGTCCACATATCCTAAAGTTGCTAAGGTATCCTGCTTTCAATTATAGCAGTATAGAAATTGGATAGATAGATAAATAAATACATTTGAAATGGTGGAGCCAACAGTGGCACAAATGCTCTGAGCTTGTCCCTTTTATCCCACTTTGGTTTCATGTACTAAATGTGTCAATATGGTATTGAATGTATGTAATGTGGATTTATATACCATAGAATTGAAAAGGAACAATGAAGGAGGAACTGGGGATTTGCCAAGCACAAACTGTACCCCAAAACAGAGTATTTCTTCCTTGGAAAAATTCTCTAATCTGGATTTTAAATCTGGGGCAAAGAGGTGTTCGCTCTGCACCTCTGAACTGAATGTGTTCTGGAGTGTGAGAAGCCCAGAATGACTTCCAGCTCTTCCAGCCCAGGGAAAGCCATTAATTTTCTGGGTTTCTGTCTCGAACTGCAGAGCAGGGCGTAAAATATGTCTGAGGTGATTAAAAACAAGGTAATTGCTCCGCTTCCCCATGTCTCCTGCCGTCCCCTCAGCCACGGCAACTAGTAAAGAGTCAGGCCGGTTTTCTTCTCTGCTGCTGATGCATTGGAGAGATCATCCGTCCCGGTTGCCTGAAAGAAACCGGAACCGAGGCCGCCTGAGGTAATTTGCCGCTTCCTTGACAAGTGTGTGACAGGAAGGTGCAGCGCAGGGAAGAGGAGACGGCCGGGCCGCACTTCAGCCCTCCTCAGGCTCTCTTAATGGCTGCTAAGGGGGCGAGAGAGAGACGTGGCTGAGAGGCAGCCCGGCTGCAAGGCGGGCCGAGCAGGGACTCTCGAAAGCAGGAAAGGCTCAGTCGGGGGCACCGCGCCCCTTAATATGCAGCACTGCGATGCATCTTCCCTCTCCTGGCTCCTCTCCTCCAGCCGCCTTCATTAGCGAGTCCAGACTCAGGCGGGGAGACGCTTTTCGGAAGGCGAAACTTGGGAGGCTGTGCCACAGACACCTCTCCTCTCCCGGCTGCTGCCTGCGTCAAGACTGGCTGGGAGCGGCGGATGGCCCCCGCCTAGTCGGTCTTTCAGCACATTTGCCTGCTTTCCCCAGCGTTACTTTCTATTGCCGTCCTTTCATGTCCCCGTGGGTCTCCCCCCCCCCCACCTCCTTGTTTCTGCATACAGTGCTCGTTAGTCTCATCACCCAGCCAGGCGCAAGATTTCTTCTCCTGCCCCCAACCTCATCCCGCCTTTTCTCCCCCTTTTATAATGGGGATTTTTGGATTCCAACAGCAGTAGTCTCTGGACAGTTGCGGCTAATATCTTGCATTCTATTTATAGCCAGTCCCCACCAGGCTGGAGTATGGGGAGCCTCTTCTCGCTTCGTCAAGAAAAGTGCAGCACTGCCTCACTATGTGCGGCCACCACTTTCTTTTGATTAATGAATGTTGTTTAATTCAGAAGCAGACGTTCCTGTGAAGATGAGATCGATTTTGCATGCCTTTGGCTGGCTTTACTCTGCATGCCAGGTAGTCTCCAATAGGCTGGTCTGTAGCCGCCTGGATTTTCAAAGAAAGTGATAACATTCTAGGGCTGGAAGACCTTCATGATCACACACACACACACACACACCCTTTAATACAGGAGGCAATCCAACTAGAGCATCACAGAGATGACTGTCTAATATTCACCATTTGCTTGAAAACGTACCAGGGAGAACACCTCTCTAGGATGAACTCATTTCAATATAATGTAATAGTTGCAGGAATATATAGGCAGGTCTTTTTCTAGCCCTGCACATTTTGAAATCTACCAGAGTCACTTCTTCTACTCTTGTGTGCATGTGTCCTTCTCATATGACTGATGGACTACAATTGATTTTTGATGGATAGATCTCAAGTTGTGCTACCAGTCTGTCATACATAACCCCAAAACATTTAGTTTACAGTCCCTGTTGCAACTGAAATATACCATACTTTCTCATTTAAGCAACCTATTTTTATACATTCTTGCTATACACATTTCCATCTTTTTCTTTATTTAGTGACATGTTGCTGTTTCCTCAAACCCCAAAAACTGTTGATTGTTTTGCTCTATGCTGCAAATGTAAATCTTTCCTGTGCTTAAGGTAACAGATTTTTTACTACCGGTTGTCAAATATGGGGTAGGCTGATATATACCATACAGAGGAACTAAGGAATAAAGACTATGCTTTCCTTGTCTCCTGTATCTTGATCAGCCAGATCTGCCATCAGAAAAACAAATAATTGGACATGAGATGGTGATGGAAAGTAGACTGCACACTTGAAAGGCTGAGGCAAGAAAGGCTGCATATATTTTGATCAGGAGTCAGGGTCAAACTATACCCCAAAGTGCTGTTTGTTCTATGGTGAATAAACACACATTTCTCTATTATCTCACCACAAGAATCAGAGCACATGGGACAGGGGACATTTGGATTGAGAAAAATATAGGCAGTAACGTATTAAATACCTCTTTTCCCTACAGCCGAATTAGCTATCTCCTCTGCCCCTTGTCAATATATATGAATTAAAGAAGAAGAAGAAAACCATCAAGGGGGGATTTGGAAAATGGATTATTTGGCCGTAAAGACTGGAGAGCAAAAATCCAAAATATAATGCCAGTACAAAAGATTGTATGTGCTTTTCTATACACTGCCATTGAAGGATCAATAGCAGTCAGGTTTTTATTTTCACACTCAAAAGTTTCACAGCAATTCATTTGGTACCACTGAATCAAGCCTGAGTTCTAGGGATTGCATGGAAAATGGCCATATCTTGCCCTATCCCCAGTGATGCTCAACCTATTCCAGTAATAAACCTAATCTTATCCGGGTACCTTGTTGTTGTTTTCCTTTCTTCTACTACTTTCAATCTTGCCAATATTTTCTCTTGGTCATTGCTTCAAAGGAGCAGTCAGTCTGTTTCATCCAGAACCAACTGGTAATTGAATGTTTATTTATGACAACATTTCTATACTTGTCTACATTTCATGATTCAAAGCTGCTTTTGTATTAAAAGTTAAGATATAATATACATCATAATTACAAATGGAATTTAAGTCCACCACAAAAGTCCATTGGAACAGTGGTTTTCAAGGTTTGCAAAATGTAAGCAAGTTGGGGAGTTTCTTTACCTTGCAAAATATTTCATGATCTGGGAAGGAAGGGGCACCACTAAAAAGATACGCTTCCAGAATCCTACCCGCCTAACTTCTTGTGATCCATGCACAGAATCAGTTCACGCTGGTCAGGAAAAACAATCCTGCAAATACAAAAGCAAGTAGGGCTTTAATTCAGAGTCACGAATTGGGCCCAAAGCCTATTAAGTAATCAATACAGCAATCCCAACTTTGATGTCACATGTTGAATCTATCTCCTAATTCTGCTGAATTTTGGATCAATTGCAGCTTCCAATCATTTTCAGGGCAGTCCAATGTAAAGTTGGTTGCAAATGTTTAACTACAAGAGGATGAGGGGATGTGTTGCCATTGTGTGAGTATCCCAATCTTAAAACACCCAATTTTTTGCTACCATGACCATGGAGGTGCTGCAGTAGCCATAACTGCCCTGCTGCTACAGGCCAGTAACCCATCTTGTCCAGCAGTCTGTTCTCAGTGACAAACCAACTGCACAAGGAAACCCACTAGTCTCCCAGCAAATGGCTTTCAGAGACAGTCACACTGCCACCAAGGCCAATAGTTGTTGATACCCATGACTTTCAAGAATTGGTCCAAATCTTTTTTAAGCTACTCAAGCTAGTAGTCAGCACCACAATTTGTAGCAACAAATTCCAAAACTTACATAGACATGGGGGAGGGGGGAACCCACTGAGTTAATGTGATATGAATAATAGTACATTGGGTTGGAAGATAGTCTCTAAGTTAGAAATTCTAATCTGCATAGAATAGTAAAACCATATTTGTTATAAGCATGAATAAAGAATCACTTTCATGTGTGATGGGCTGCTATGCAGATTAAACTAACACACAAAAAGGTGGACTTTGGTTGTTGTCCATGACTTTCATCTTGACATGTATGCTGCCTCACAACTGTCCAAATCAGTGATGTGACAAAACAAACTTGCTGATCAGAAACTCCAATGTGGGTACAAATGACACTTGCAAGGTATGATCTTCAGTATAGGAAGAATAGCTTCATGACTTTGGGAAAGAGGGTGGAGGATCTTGATTTCCAGGATGTGTTCTCATCAACGCTTCCTATTAAAAATAAAAATTCAGCAAGAGGAAGGACAATTTTTAAATGGAACTCCCAGATGCAACATTGATACAAATGACAAAGGTTTAGAATTTTCAACAAATTCCAGGAGAGGCTGTTTGGCAGCAATAGAGTTTATCTCACTAAGGAGCAAAATGCATCTTGGATGACATCTGGCTAACCTGATCAAGGGAGTTTTAAATCTGAATACAAGGAATAGGGTGGAGATGAGGTGGATAATCATGAGACCATTGGCAGGTAATGGAATGAATGTAGCAGTAAAGCGAAGTGTTTTGAAAATTACCAGTTTAACAATAAAACAAAGAAAATACTGGGATAAAGAAAAAGGGATTCTGATTATGGGTATTACTTTGAATGTTGCAACAGTGATGCACAAAATATAGATAATAAGATGAATGAGACACAAAGGCAAATATGATGTAATAAGGGATAACATTATATTTCATACTGGAATAAAGTATGGTGGAATAAGCCAGTGGAATATTAGCCTTAATGGGTTAAGTCTTAATGTTTCAGAAGAACAAACAACAAAAGAGAACTGGTTTATCACACTATATTGGGAATGACATACCTATACAAAGAGCCACTGGACTTATAGTAATGCAGATGTTGAAAGCATCTGAGATGAAGTAAAAGGCAAGCTAAGAGAAGGGATATCTTGCTAGGAGCCTGCTACAGACCATCTAATCAATCAGGAAAGTAGCTGAAGTTTCATTAAAGCAGATAACAGAAGTAACCAAAAAAAACCCTATCCAGTGGTTGCAAAGGGAGTTTTCAACTCAGACATTGTTTCACATTTGTTTTGCTGCCAGCAGGTCAGGGATATACATCAGAAACCATTAGAGTTCACAGGGCTAGCAAGAAGGGACAAATTATGAATGATGCATCATGATGTTTCAACACAGATTCCACCCTTTTTGCACTTGTGACATTGTTAACAAGTACATTAGGGAGAGAGCCTGCATTGTCCTATTATGAGGCATCTTTCATCATCCCTATCAATAACATAAAAAAAAAAATAACACAAGTTTTTCTCCAATTTGGGGATTTTTCCATCCCTGTTTATTAGATTGCTATGGATTATATCAAATTATAATCAAATTCCTAAGAGCCATTACTCACATTACAAGATGGTGATCATGTAGTTGCCATCTCCTGTGCATTCTGATGATAAATGGATCTAAGGATGCTTAACTGTCACTTACATATTATGGCTTTGAAATTCTTGTGGGCTACAAGAAAAGCCAGAATCCTTATCTCTCTCTTCTGTATCATCTTTGACGCTTCCTGTTGATCTGTGGTTCTGAAATGTTCAGAAAAGGCAGAGGTTTACTTTGTAATTGTTTCTTCCTTTATTTTTTTTCTTCTGCCAAGTTACTAAGAACAGGAAATACCTTCTGCTTAGTAAATTGTGTTTTGCACTTCCAGTGAGATAGTGATTTGGTCTCACATTGTGAAAAAATCTTCCCAAATAACTTAGCACAATACATCATACTGGGGTATTATCTTCTTCAGAAAATCGACACATCATAGACACCTTATTCCTTATCCCACTCAAGTAAATAGTATATTTTAATACAGTAACTGTGACTTTCCTGCCTTCGTTAGGCAGGAAAGTAATCTTTTTGAATAGTCAGATTCAAGATGTTTACTTCTCTTTATTTGCCTAGGCTTGCTATTTGAAGAGAGGGAAGAACAAAATTTACTGAGCAGCATGCAAAGCCCTAGTCTTAGATAGCATTGCAGTTAAATGCTTCCTATCTCACTGAGTGTTCACCTGGAAGATTTATTACCACCTCCATTTTGTATGACACACTTATTAGCTTTCTTTAAATTCTGTTTCAGCTCGGAAGTGCCACTCTCTATTCATGGCACCGTGGGTGGCAGGTGCCTTCACTTTCACCACAACTAATTCCCCATCAAAGTTTCATTTTCCTCTCTGTTAGCTTTCCTCAGTCTTTACCTCCTCCTGACACAACTTTTAACCATCTGTCACCTCAGTCTGGTTGAAAAGTCCTCCTTGCCTTAATCTCTGTTTTTTTCTGATGAGAATTTCTAAAACAGTTTGTCATTTATTTTGACCTCAGACATCAAGTGAGCTGACTGAGATTCCCAGATGTGTTGGACTGACTGGGTCAGGGCAAGAATTTAAAACATAAAGTTCACTCTAAGTCCACATTTTCTAAGCAACATGTTGTAATAAAATAAGATTGAAAAATGGCTGGCTTGAATGGCTGCAAACTGCAGCCCAGCCCTTAGATTGGTCTTGGTTTATTATTCTCCTGAAGACATGCTTTTTAAACACTTAAACAGTTTCCTACTATGAACTTGGATGATTGCTTGTGACCAACCACAATGATAGCTTTTGCTGACAACCTTAATGCAATATAAATTGGTGAGCTCTTTGCATTACTACTGTCATTGGGACTGATTAAAGAGATACTAAACAACAGCTATTCCTCTTTACTTTTCCCTCCCCCTGAAAAGAAAAATATCCAGTAAGACTTGGGTAAAAGATGTGGCAGATGCCATTAATATCACCCTGTACCAGTGGTGGAATTCAATTTTTTTACTACCAGTTATGTGAACATGGCTTGGTGGGCGTGGTGTGGCTTGGTGGGTGTGGCCTGGTGGGCGTGGCAAGGGAAGGATACTGCAAAATCTCCATTCCCACCCCACTCCAGGGGAAGGATACTGCAAAATATCTCCGAGACCGCCTGCTGTCACCGATGACCTCCCATCGACCTGTGCGCTCCCACAGAGAGGGCCTCCTCAGGGTGCCATCAGCCAAACAATGTAGGCTGGTGACCCCCAGGGGGAGAGCCTTCTCTGTGGGGGCACCCACCCTCTGGAACCAGTTGCCCCCAGAAATTAGGAGAATTCATGACCTCAATGCCTTCCGCCGTGCCCTTAAAACGCATTTTTTCCAACAAGCCGGACTGGCTTAAGAAGAAATTTTAAATTTTAAATTTTAATTGGTTTGTTAGTTTTAATTCTGGAGCCAAATTTACATATATTTTAACTGTTTTAATATTTGCATTTTATGTTTTTATTTCTGGCTGTACACCGCCCTGAGTCCTCAGGGAGAAGGGTGGTATATAAATTGGAAATAAAATAAAATTAAAAAAATAAAATAAAATCCCCATTCCCACCCCACTCTGGGGCCAGCCAGAGGTGGTATTTGCCAGTTCTCTGAACTAATCAAAATTTCCGCTACTGGTCCTCCAGAACCTGCTGAATTTCACTCCTGCCCTGTACTCAACTCTTTCAGAATAATAGATATACTTAAACCCAAATACTTTGAATTTTCTGTTTGAATCAAATGTTGGAGCATGGCAACAATTGGATCTTGAACAGATAACAATAACATATTCCATTAATTTTAATGTTAATGCCATTAACATATTCCACATGATAAAAATGAGTGGATTAAAAACATCATAAATGAAGTATAGACTTTATAAATGGAACATATCCCATGGTAGCTGAAAAAGTAATCATGTAAACATGCCTATTATACTTTTATTGTTTGTCATTCTTAATCATATTTGCAAACCATGAAATCTCATGTTATTTTACCCCTATGGTACTAAGGTACTATTTAAGACAAATTGTGCTGTTACTCATATATAACTAAAATTACATGTGTGATATGATCCTATGCTGAAATGTGTGCTGCAGAGCAGTTGATTCTCAATCTCAGCAACTTTAAGAAGTGTGGACTTTGACTCTCAGAATGCTGGCTGGGTAATTCTGGGAATTGAAAGTATTGGACTGCACGGTCCTGAA
Source organism: Ptyas mucosa (assembly GCA_012654045.1). Taxonomy (NCBI): domain Eukaryota; kingdom Metazoa; phylum Chordata; class Lepidosauria; order Squamata; family Colubridae; genus Ptyas; species Ptyas mucosa. Next base: position 9,972,318 of record WNWU01000041.1, on the reverse strand, counting down.
CTGGATGGAAAAGGGAAGAAAAGATTCAGGGTAGCCACACCTTAAAATATCTCAGGATATATTCATCAGGTTAGATGTTTATAATTTTAGTCTGGCAAGATTCTGTCTATTAGGTGTAAGCAAATAAAGAACTCAAAATGAGGACCCAGATTGTGGGGGCAATAAGCTGACTTTGTATAAATATACAAAAGTATAAAGGCTATTGCTTAATGCACTGTAAGCCGCCCTGAGTCTCCGGAGAAGGGCGGCATATAAATCAAATAAAAATAAAATAAAAAATAAATAAATTCAACTGTTTCATCTTTGAGCTTAGATCTGACACATATAAAGCAAAACTGCCATAGGTAAAGTCCTTAGTGACCCAGCTTCTCAGTTATGATATCTTTTCTTTTTCAATATACAAAAAGAGAGAAGTAAGTTGACATATGGATAATTTCCAGTATTATTATTCATAAATCTATTAACGCGCCTAATGAATACATCTGGAAATCATAGACGAGAATACCATTATACAGAAAATGAAACAAATTGGGTTACATTGAAATGTAAGCGTGCTAAAACCACAGCTTTATACCTATACTTTGCTACAATGACTATTCAATTAGCATTAATTAGCATTGTGATTATGTATCAACCTGTCAGGTGAATGAATAATGGAATCATAAGTTATTAAGGTGAGACATTGTGGTGCCTCATGTTCATCTAGTGAATGGCAAATTTATACAAAAAAAAAAAGCTTTAGATAAGGAATATAATAACCTAAAACCAAAACAGGTTAATGAATCATACATAGAATTTTATTTGGTCTTCAGAGAGCTAGGAAATGTTTGCAAGTGTAAGACTTTGGGATAAAGTCTGATTTGTTTATATTTTTATTTATTAGTGACATTTAATTCTACCTTTCTTTAAGAGTACTTAGGGCATCAAATATAAGATTTCTTATAATTGGTGGCCTTCCCATGAAGAACTAACTTTGGCAGGCTTTTTGCTTGCCCTGGCTGTGCCCCTAGTCCATTCATTTTCAGTACTTGATGAAGGAAAAACTAGAGGAGCTCTATGTGTGTATGTACACATCAGGAGTGGGTTCTATTTACCTTTACTACTGGTTCACAACGGGAGTGTGCACGCTTCTGCGCATGCGCAGATCACCCATTATGACATCGTGGCAGGTGGGCGGAGCCTCCTGCCGGTTTTGCTACCGGTTCTATAGAACCGGACCGAACCAGGAGCAATCCACCACTGGTACACATATGCCAATTTGTATAAGAACATACATAAATATAACTATGCATGAGTTGTAAATATCTGCTTGTTTAATTTCTCTAATTTATGTAAATAGGTTGTTGCATCTCATCATTTGCTTGTTATGCAGGAAAGCTCCCCTTTTTCTATATGCCTGTTTTTGTTCTGCTATCTGCACAAACACTACGAGAACATGTCTCAATGTTCCATTTTTCTGGAAAGCAAAAAAAAAAACATTGAGGAATTGCCCATGAGAAATGTTCAAAGTGTGTACAAATGTAGATGTACATGTAGGGTATGTAAATGATGGGGGAGGGAACTGTCCTTATATATATTTCTATTCACAGACATCTGAAAGGCTGTTCTGCATTTCTGCTTTTCTAGTAGTTAAAACTGAAAAGAACCCATTCTAACCACATAATTACCATTCTTTCAGTTGACCCCCACTTGGGAAATAAGCATTAACTTTCTATCAATTTCACTGCTATTTGGAAATATTTCAGCTGGTAAAGGGCTTTGCTGAGCTTACTAGTTTTAGCCAATTAGATTCTCCTTAATATTCTTTATGCGTACATATTTTATATTTGTATTTTAGATAGTTTTCATATGTTTACATTTTTCTGCACATAGCTTTCAGCATTCTATTACTGGAAGAGGTATTAATTTAATAAACAGTAACCGTGCCAATTACTACTAATTTATGGTACGCTTTTCTCTGCAATATATGTTCAGCTATATTCTTCTTAGATGAGAAAAATAAAGAGGGCAATTTTCAAAGCATCTGGTGGTGGATAAATATTTGAAGAGCCCCAGAAAGAATTTCTTCCCATACTTTATTCTCCATCTCATAGACCCTCATTCTGCCTTTTTGCACAGTATAGTTAGAATATATGAAGACTATTACTTTGCCTAAGAATATGTTTCTTTATGGTTGTGTGCCGATTTGTTTTATTTACTTTAGCTCAACCTGAAATAGTTTGATGCAGGCATTAGAAATATCATAGAGTAAATGAATCATATGCGATTTACATCGCCCTTATTTGACATATTTATTCTATTTAGATCCTTATCTCATTTCAATCATGTTCCGTTCTTATAGCTGGTTTAAGCAGTGTATAAATTAAATCAAGCCATAGGCTTATTATGACAGATGGTTTTCAGGATGAAATGATGGGCAAGGATTAACATGTATTCCAACAAGTTCAATAGTCTTCTAGAGACAGTGTATTTTAAACCAGTGGTCTAAAACTATAATACTGCACTGCTATTTAATTCCATGAGATTCCTCTTCTAAATAATTGAGAAAGTTTGTATAAATCATTCATAGATGCTTTACTTAATGGGTAATCAATAGGTAAATTGTTGCAGAACCCAAACAATTTGTTTCTAATCATCTATAACATTTTGTGAGGGCAGCTTAGTTATATTCAAATCCAATACACATTATCCGTAGCGTGCTTGCAGGAGACTCATAATTTAATAGCCACATTAACATTATTACAATTGTTACCTCTTTGTTCTTGGGTATGTTTTTAACAAGTACATCACTGTCTGAAAATGACTCTACAGCCTGAAGATGCACCAGAGAAGGAAACTGCTCTTCTGAAAGGGTTTTGGCTTTTTATCAGATAAATAAAGCAAATCTTACCTTTAAGGTATGAAAACTAAAGGATAGGGGGAATGAGACCTCAACAACTCATACACATGTCAGCCCTCAACAGAAATAGCACAGTGATATATGCACACTCTCATTTAGAGATATAATGGGTTGAAGTTCTCAAGCCCTTTCCTCATTATTCCTCCAGCAATCTTAGGGAATAGAGTCTGTCTAGCTCAACATTTTTCAACTTTGGCAGCTTTAAGATATGTGGACAATCTCCATGCTGGTTAGGGAATTCTTGAGAGTAAACACATCTTAAAGTTGCCAAGTTTAAGAAACACTGGCTTAGCTGTTGCCATCATAGTTTACAAAGAAAAATGATCTCTACACTTCTACTAGTAATAGGCAATTTGAACCTCTTCCCTGATATCCCAGAAGAGTAGCCAAGATGCATGGTAGGCTACATTCCAAGTCAATTTGAGGCTTCAGTTTATTGTGTAGTTTAAGGAGTTAGAAATCAACCCAAATCCCATCATTGGAAGGAGGAAATCATAGATTCTAGTTTGAGTGGGACATATGAGGCATAATGAATGACCATTACAGATTCTGCATCTGTTATATGGGTAATTTTGTCTTTCAAGTAGTTGAAAGCAAAAGATCATGGGGATCAAGTATGCTTAGGGTGATCATCCTATAGCAGTGATGGCGAACCTTTTCGGCACCGAGTGCCGAAAAGGGAGTGCACGCATGCACATCTGGGCCACAACCCAGAAGAGGAGCTGCCCAGGGAGCATGCGTGCGCCAGAAAATGTATTTCCAGTTTCAGCTACTGAACTTCCGGTTTCAACCAGCTACTTTCCCGGGTTTCTGGTGCACATGCGCATGCGACGATAAGCTGGTCAGCATGCATGCTCAAACAGGAAAATGGAAGAACAGGTCTTCTAGTTTCCACCACTGCCACATACAAAAAGACCAGCTGATTGTCATGCGCGCATGCATGCCAGAAACCCAGAAGACGAACAGATGATGCCATGCGTGCCAGGTGACATGGCTCTGCGTGCCACTTCAGGCACGTGTGCCATAGGCTTACCATCATGGTCCTAAAGTATTCTACTCCAATAAATGTATGGAATATTGGACTCATCCAAGGATTACATAGCAAATGTTTCTGGCCTGAGCATCCCACTTTCAAAATAGCAGGCCCTCCCTGGCAGATCAATGGTTAACATCAGTAAAAACTACTCTTTTAAATGTGAGTGTAATCTTGAAATCTTTTGAACTGGAAGGGTAACTTGTTCAGCACAACAATTCTAAACTCTCTGTGTTTTGTTAATACCCATCAGAGAGTGAAAGAGCCATTTAGGGCACATTCTATGCAATTAATACTTTTTGCCTATTGAGCAGCTCCACTATCTAGAGGGTTTGCTTTCCCTGGCTTAATACAGGAGCTAATTGAGAATTGAAGAAAGGACAGAAAATCTCATGGGTCCTGTACATAGGCTTTACTCACAGTTATCCTCCAGGCATGAATACACAGCGACAGATACGCAGACAATTCACATAGAACAAAAGAGGACTAAGAATATAAAGAAACAAACAGTTCAGATAGATTTCACCAACCCTTCTCCAAGTTGGGGTGAATTTCTAACCTGGTAGGAGCCAGACTGGAAAGAGATGCCATCTCCTTTGTAATAGATGGCAAAAAGTACAAGGACAAAACGGACTTGGCCTTCTCTCCTTTTAGACGGTCTTTTGACAGAGAAGGATATCTCCCTGTTCCTGATTGATTACTCAGAATATCAGTTTCCCAGGCTTGTAGCCTCTGCCTACCGTTTAGTTTTGTAGTTGTGTTTTGATTGGTTACTCTGGTATTTGAGCCTCAGAGATTTGTTTCCCTCCCCTTCACTACATGGACCATTTCTGAACTTGGCTTGTCCTAGCCTTGTCCAGATACTGATCTGAAAGCATGAAAAAGAGGAGTGAGATTGATTTTGCACATATTTAGTGGTCTTATCCCTATTTAGCAAAAGCTCTGTAAGAATCTGTATTTCACTTACATGTATAACTATAATCTGTTGAGTTTTAAATCACTTGGATTTGCAGTTTACCATTACATTACACAACCATGCCTGACAACAGCAGTTTTTCCCTTGGTCACGTGACTCTATCTCATCCTACAATTTAAGCATCCTTAATTTGTCATTTGGTCTACCACTTTTAAAGCAGTATTTTCTCCCTTGTTTCAATACTCAATAACTTTAACATTATATATAGCATGTAATAGCTGGTCAACCATTATCTTGGAGAAAACTTTTTGGAGGAGGGCTATGTGGCCATTTCTTTCACCGTGCTTTCTTCTCAGCATTTTGTGTCCTTTCATGCATATGTCATGCACACACAAATTATTTCTAGTGCCAACTTTGTGTTGCTGTTTTTTTTAATTTTCTGATTTGTGGGTACTTTATTGGTATAGTTGATCTCTGCAGGGATGCCAGACTAGTTACTTGTCCAGCAACTTTCGAGCAGCATTGCCACATATCTCATTGAACTCTGAAATAAAAAGATGGTTCAGATATTGGATCAAATTGCACCCCAAGGACTTTTCCTTCCTTGCATACCCCAGGAAGGTTCTTGATGAGTGAAGAGTCACTTAAATGAGAGAAGAACCATCTGAAGCAGAGTGGAGGAAAACAATGAGTTTGACTGATTCTGATTGCATAACCATCTTCAGGGCAATAAGGGTGGGAAAACATGTTTCTTCTTGTTATCTGTGTGAACTTGTGGGGTCTTATAAACATATTTATGTTTATTATCATCTGCAGGGTCTTTGTTGAAGAGGATAGGTGGTAGAACAAATGGCCTTTCTTGATGGTGATGTGGTGGTGACAGCAATGATCCTATGGTGGGTCATCATAATGTTTGCAAGCTCTTTTGTAGATAAAATCATTTACATTGACTCTGAGCTTAATTGTACTTATACAGAGTCTAGTATATTTTGGACATGTGATGCGACACCTAGAAAAATATGGCATCCTTCACTTAATCCTCCAGGGAAAGATTGAAGGCAAACGAGGTCCAGGTAGAAGAAGAACATCATGGCTTCAAAACCTAAGATACTGGTTTGGACAAAACTCAGCAGCACTTTTTCATACTGTTGACAAAAGTAGGATTGCCAACATGATCATCAATGTCCGATGATGGATATGGCAGAAGGAGGAGGAGGAGGAGGAGGGGGCATCATCCATGCAATCAGAAGGTGTATTGGCTAGATTTGGGAAGGAATGTTTCCTTGAAAGGGGAGATGGTTCACACTCTTTTTGGGTAGCCCTGACTTAATCCAGCCACCCTAGACAACTATCAGCTCCCCATTTGAGGGGAATGATGTGGAGAAATGATGGGACTCCGTCTACAGGATCTTGGATGAAATGGAATATCCAGGCTCCTTGAAGACAGACTTCAGTCTTGGATATGACTTGCATTGGTCCTCATGTGGGGACAGTGTTGTTATGGACTTGGATGAGGGGGGAACACCTCCATTTTTATCTTCTTGGAGTTCTAACAATCTGAGAACTATCAACAAAGGGAGATGTTTGGACTGTCCATGAGGGCTAAGGATTGGAGGCACTGTTTTGAAATGATTCTGAAATGAGGGATGTTGAACTAGATTTGTGTTACCTATTTTCCAGTTCCTTACATCTATCAGTTTCACTCACCTGCCTTTCTCCTTACCCTGAAGTTAGAGCAAATTAACTTAGCTAATCAGTTTCAATTATCTTACTGTAAGAGGCCTAGCTAGTTGCACAGTTATGGCAAGAGCTGCCTTTCTCATCTCTGGGGCTATTTCTGGCCTGGTATCTTCTCTTACATTTCCAATCTAGAGATTCTCAGACAAAATCCTGGAATCAGATCCTCTGCATTCTTGCTGTAGTCCTGTTAGATCATTGCTTTCTCTACTGGTACATGGTGTGCTGAGAGAGGTTGACATACTTCACTCATATTAGGTACAGTGCTCATGGATCAAGACACAATTTAGCAGAGGACATGCAGAAATGATCGGATGGGTATTGGCTATGGAAACAGCCAATTTTATACTAGCATCCTTTTATGCTGACCCAAAAACGGGTGGATAGCAGCTTAAGTTAGTAGTAGGAAAAGGCCCAATGATGCATGTTAATTGTGGTAGGCAAATTTCAGCCCTTCTACCCCAAAAAAAGTAGTGTAGTCTAGAGCCATGAAGCTCTTGGCCCCCATGTACATTCAAACATATGCCTGCACAAAACGTAACTCTAGGTAACTATGGTTACAATGTAGTACAAGGGCAGCATTTTTAACAAGAAGAGTTTGTTGAACTTTAATGAATAATAAACTGATATTAAATAAAGTTAATCAGATTTAACTTTTTTAAAAGAATCCATCTTCATGCTGGGTTTAAAATGCTGTTATTTGTCTAAATGTGAGTTAATGAATTGGAGAGAAAATATTTTTTGCTCTGCAAATTTCACTGTAATTGCCTTTATTTTAGTCCATTAGCACTAGGTGGAGGTTCCACACTCTTGGAATATACATGGCCAGTGTATTTAAAAATGAAATTAGTAGATGTACAACTGGTACATCTAGAAATACACTTTCAAATTGTACATATAATGAGACATATAAAGAATCGCCTTATTGGTGAGGTGGGAGGCATATCCATTTAAATCATTAAGTAATAATAGGGTGACATGTTTGCTAAACCACTCAGATCCTGGAGCTGGGTTCTGCCCTGGTCTGTAGCTAGGGATGTTCTGGCAGGGTGCATAATGGCCCTGCTGGGGCTAGCTTAGAGGACAAGGGACAGGAAGATCAGTTAAAGTTGTGTATGGTGGGGCAGAGATACGCTAAGGGAGAAAGCTTAGGCAAGACAAAAGTCCCAAATGCCCTGTCTTGTCTAATGTGGTGCTCTGTGCTGCCTGCCAAGAGAGGCTGAAGGGCAACTGCAGTAAATAGAGAGGAAGCCTGCAGCTACATCTAGTCCAGCAGGTGTCAGAGGCAAACTGGCTGCAAAACTCCCTGATTGCTCACACGGGGAGGGAAGGGTTGTGTGTGCAGCTGAATAAACACATACAACACAATTAAGTGAAATAAAGATGCTTTGATTAAAAGGAGAATCTGGGCTCATCTGTTTGTGTTTGAGCTGCCTAATCTCCTTCCCCCATTGTGCACAGAATTAAGCGTCTGGGTTTTCTGTTTCTAAACAGCGGGCTGTGAGTGGCAGGGTCACAGAACAATCCCAAACAGCTCTAGCCAACTGAGTGGAATAATGCCTTATTCAGATGGAAATGCAGCATCAGGCATGGCTGCTGAACCCTCTGGGATCCAGCAGCCACATCTGAGTGAGATTGACCCAGAAGCGCAGGTCTTCCCCTGGGCACCTGCCTAAAGCATCCCAGACACAAATCCACCTGGTTTGCTGAAAGGAAACAAAGTATGGGTAATGGCTGCCCTTTGGGATGCTTGGGACGGAGGGAGGGAGAAAAGAGGGCTCCCTCCTGAGCTAAACTTGTTGAATGGTTGGTCTATTTTCCTGTCACTCAGCCCAACTCACTTCACAGGATTGTTGTTATGGGCAAAATAAGAGGAGGAAGGATTATTAGGTATGTTCGCTGCCTTGAGTCATTTATTAAATTAATAAAGGTGGGATAAATATAAATAAATAATATGTTCTCTCTGAAAAGGATGCCCTGGATCCCATTCTAGCTGCACACATGACCACCTACATTGAATACAGTGAGAAGGTATTCCAGAATATATACTGTATATATGAATACATATGGTGAGAGATAGAGAGAGGATTCTGTAGAGTTGGTAGGGCTGATAGCCGGCCTCAGGCACTGCATTAAGTGGAGATCACTAAACCATCATTTTTCATTAGTCTACAATTGGCTAAATTAACATAACACATTAGACATGAACTATGATTTACAAATCACCAGAGATGAGGGGATTAAATATCCTCTCAGAAATGAAGGGATAAAATATTAAGCCAAAAATAAACCAAATATTAGGTCATGTAATTCATTCCCATCTTTTTAATTGTAAATTATTGCTATTGTTATGAGTATTTATTGCTTCAATGTTTTATTGGCTTTTCATGTTTGTAAACCACCCAGGCAAATAAGTCAAACAAACAAACAAACAAATAAATAAATAGTAATGTCTTAATAAATCTATAATGTGAACTCTGTTAGGAAAACAATAAGTACTGATTTAAAACTTGTGACAATAGCAAATAATTAGCCTGCAGTCATAACCCTAACCTACTCCTTGTGCTTTTGTTCAATGAATGATAGGCGCTGTGTGTATTCTCCTATAGCTTCTGAGGAGGAATTTGAAAGGGGAAAAAACAACACACACACACATATAAAAACCAGAGGTCTGGGGTCTCAAGAAGTTGGGGTCTAGAATCTGAAATTAAAATACTGCCTAACTATTCCTGAGTCACTAGGAAACTATAAGGCATAGCAATTACTGCTTCCATCATCAGTCCTTATCCTGCATCTGTTGTTTCTATCTTGGCTTCCTTCTGAATGGTGAAGTCCTGTTTTTGTGCAGTGTGTGTGTCTGTTAAGCAAAGCAATTGGTTAAACCATCTGGCTCTGTCTCCCTCCCCCTTTCTGAACATCACCAGATGATAGGAAGCCATCTGCCATTCACAGTCCTGCAGCAGGAATGGGGCAGGATGAACTCCCACTTGGGGTTTGGTGATGCGCTGATTTGCAATAACAGTTATTCCCAAACTAAAGGCTATCTCTCAATCTTTTGTTTATTATATTTATTATTGATACGATAGTTATAGGGCGCCATAACCAAAGACTGATTATGGAAGTTTACAATAAAACTGTAAAAAAAATACAATAAAATGAATAAACAACCATCAGCACCAACCCCTGTCTGAATAGCAGTGACAGGCAACCCTCAGAGGCCCTGCAGAAAAGTTAGGTTTTCACGGTCTTTCAAAAAGACATCAAGCAAATTGGACCTCTGGGGAGAGGTTATTCTATAAGCCAGGGGCTACTATGGAAAAGCGTTATCTGCAGGTCCAGGTCCCTCTGCTTCTCACTCCACATGCCTGTGGGAACTTGAGTTTCCCTACTCAGGACAAGGGCAGTCCTCTTCAAAGGATACAATCCTGAAGGCTTCATTTAGGGATGAAGCCTTTATCAGTTAAAACCATCACTGTGAATGGTTGCAGGAACTGGGTATGTCTAGTTTAATGAAAAGAAGGACTAGGGGGAGACACGATAGCAGTGTTCCAATATCTCAGGGGTTACAGTAAAGAAGAGGGAGTCAAGCTGTTCTCCAAAGCACCTGAGGGCAGGACAAGAAGCAATGGGTGGAAACTAATCAAGGAGAGAAGCAACCTAGAACTAAGGAGAAATTTACTGACAGTTAGAACAATTAACCAGTGGAGCAACTTGCTTCCAGAAGTTGTGAATTCTCCAACACTGGAAGTTTTTAAGAAGAGTTGGACAACCATTTATCTGAAATGGTATAAGGTTTCCTGCCTGAGCAGGGGGTCGGACTAGAAGATCTCTAACATCCCTTTCAACTCTGTTATTCTATTCTATTCTATTCTATTCTATTCTATTCTATTCTATTCTA
>WNWU01000041.1:9949643-9961825 GCA_012654045.1 Ptyas mucosa | reverse complement strand
TATTCTATTCTATTCTATTCTATTCTATTCTATTCTATTCTATTCTATTCATATTTTTTAAAAAAAGATTTTAAGATGTTCTGGACAGCTCAATACAGATGTTCTGTTGCTGCAGTGTTCCAGTATGTATGTAGATTTCTGCATTTTCCACTCATTGCCGCTTCCAAGTATAACCATCAAAGTAAAGTGCATTGTAGTAATCTAATGTATAGTGATTTGAAAATGAGTCACTGTCAGCAGGACCTCTGCCAGAGATCCTACTCTCTGAGGGGGGAGTAGGATTGAACCTTGGGGCATCTCAAAAGGGATTGTCCATTGGGCCAACTTCTCACATCCTACCTCTGACGTGAGCTATCCACCTAGGAAAGAGGAAAACCACTGGGGGAAAAAATACACATTGCCTCTACCCACATAGGTGATTGAGAAAGATATGAAAGTCTGAAAAACCTCATATAATATTAGAATATTAATTGTTATTTTGGATATACATCCAACAAAATTGAAATTGCCAGCAGGAGCATTATGGGATCAAAAGAAACTTTGATATGTTGCAATGGAAATTTTTGCAGCAGGTTTTAGTTAAATAAAGATTTCCTTATTTTTCTATCCGATAGATTAATATGTGGTATTCTAATCCTTCTGTCAAGGTTATCATAAATTGAATTATTTCCTCATCTATCAAGATATCTCATGGAATTCATCAAGGATGTCCTTTATCTCTTCTAATATTTAATTTATATTGAATGTGGCTCACCTTAGTAGACAATCAAAGGATATTTTGGGCATAAGATTTGCTGTTATTAAATGTCAATGATATATTATTAATAATTTTGATTGTTCTGTGCCAACAGTTTGGTAAATCAACAGGCAATGCAATTCAATTAATTGAAGTAAGTCTTTTACACTTCATGTAGGCTATAATGAATGTATAACAATGGGGATCTTACTCATTGCTTGAATTCTTTTAAATATCTCAGAATAACAAATCAAGAAAACTTTCATAATCTGTAGAAGAATACATACTGAATGATTTATCTCAGACTAAACTGATGTTTATGTATGTGTATATGTGTATGTGTGTGTGTGTATACATATATGTGTATATATACATATATACCCACATACATATAGACAAATAATTTAAGGGGAATTGTAAATATGAATATTATCTCATAATTGTTATATATACTCAGAGATGCTCCTTTCTCAATGCTATTAAGGCATTTTGAGCAGACTGATACCTTACTAAAAAACAGGAACACAGCCTACTAGATTTTTTTAAATTTAGTTATAATCATAATACTTGATGATGATGATAACTTATCCCATTTCCAGTTTTATCACCTCGTCTATTTTTTCATAGACTTTAAATGAGTAAAGGCAAAATAACTTGGTGAGCTCATTTAAAAGTTATTGTTTGACCCTTCTGACATTGGGGCAAAGGTTTAACTTCACTTTAGCCAGAATTCTACTGTATTGAGAATATTAAAGGCTGCAAAGCAAATTTACAACATGTGGACATGGGAGTATAATTTTGATTCTTATTCACATGAGAAACACAGTTTGAGATAATGCCAATTTGAAAAAAATGTTGGTTTTTTTTCCTTCCATGTAGAGAGGGCAATTGTGAGTGAATGAGGATACTGATACTTTAAATCAATGTATTGCTGATCAAGTATTTAGGTCTTTTTAGCTATTACAAGAGGAATTTGGCTTATTTATAAATGTGGAATTACAGAATATTTAACACAAATACCTTTTGATTTCACAATTTGGTCCAAGTACATGAACTATTATTAATACTGACTTGTGCATTGGACAATTCTCAATCTATTGCATTTTCCTATAAACAATTCAATAGTGTTGTTGAAATAGACAAGAAGTTGGACTAAAGAATTGGAATATCATCTTTGATGTTTACTGGACACCTCAGGAATGCTTAAGAGAACTTGATTGTCAACCTCAATATGCTCAAAAAATATAAAATGACAAGAAGGATATATACACTCAGTATATGGTTTAACCTGCTATTGACCCATAAGTTATTAATATGGTTTTGCCTAGCATGAAACAAAGTATTATCAATCTATTATGATGTATAACAGAAAAAGGAGACTTACAATTTGAATGAGGTTAGTTAGCTGATGGAACTACAGAAGAGTGAAGGATATGAAGATTAAAGGTAAGACTCAGCTACTAAAAAAATGCAAGAGCCTGACTCCATCTGACAGCCCTAGAGCACGGGTGTCAAACTCATGGCGTCACGTTGCTGTCACGTGACGTATCACAACGTTTTCCCCCTTCACGGAGCTGGGGTTGGCGTGGTCTGCACGTGACGCATCCATCCCGTGGGGTGCCAGTTTGACACCCCTGCCCTAAAGACTATTAAGGAAGGGTTCAGAACATTGGCTATCAGGCTAAGGAGATGCATTAGAGAATCAATGGCCAAGGAGATGAATGGCCTGTTTTCCAAAGAACAACTGCAGTGCGACAACATAGTAACAACAGAGCTACCAAGAGCAGAAACTGAATAATATTGGAAGAACATATGGGAGAAAGAGGAGAGACATAACATAACACCAGTGCAAAACCTGAGATCAGACTATAACAATTTTCCTAGAGATTGGAACCAATCACCATCATAGCAGGAGATATCCAATAATGGGTCAAGGATATGAAGAGCTGGACAGCACCTGGCCTGGATGCAATCCACACCTATGGCTAAAGAAACTAACAGCAGTGCATGAACCCCTAACAGCACAGATGAACCAGATGCTAGCAGTAGGCTCCCTCCCAGACTGGCTAATACAAGGAAGGACTTTGTTGATCATGAAAGATCCCCACTAGGAAACAGCACCATCCAACTACTTCCTCACAACATGGAAAGTCCTATCAGGCAACATAGCTACCAAGCTATGGGTCCATACTGGCCAGTACATGAACACAGCTCAGAAGGGCATCAGGAACAACTTCCGAGGCACAAAACACCTAGTATTCTGTGCAAACTTTTTGTTCAACATATCACTATAATATTTTTAACAAATCATGGTTTAAAAAATTCTGGCTTAGAATATATATGGGAACCAGCTTGTAGTATAAGTGCCCTGATGTTGGATCCCAAAATGTAAAATACTGTTTTTAGGTCAGTAAAGAATGCATGGCATCTCCGGAACAATTAAGGCACATAAATAATGTCATATAAAGCAATTCTAATCATGGTTGAAACAGCAAAGCCATAACTGTCTCTTTTAAAAAAAAAGGCTTACAAAATATTTAACTCAATAAAAAATAACTGAGGAATCTGCCATCTGTTTTTTTAACTGCGCAATTTTTTAAAAAAAATCACAAAAACTTAATCTAGGCAAGCCATCACTTACCCTAGTTTTCCAACACTGGCAGTGACACAACTGAGCAAAACCTGTCCACCTTCTTTTGTGCCAAATTCTGATTAACAAAAATGAATGTGTAATACATATGCACAATGCAAGCAGCAATTCCTCTTGCAAATAAGCTTCAGGTTAAGCAAGGGAGACCTTGTAGAAAATTATAGGAACACTTTGTGTTCAAACACCAAATGCAGGAAACAGCTGAGCCAGGGTCCTCCAAAACTATTGTATTTCACAATCTCCAAATAGCATGGCCTGTTGTTCAAGGGTGGATATTCAATACAATTATAGATTCCCAAAGATGGGAAGGTTTTTCTAGTCCATCATTTAGTCCAACAACCATGAGTACTCCAACAAGAAATTAAGATAATGTTTACCTCCAGATTATTATTCTAATAATGGGGATAGGTGGAGATAAAATGCCCTCAAACATGATGGATCTCTTTCTTTCTAACAGCCATAGATAGAATTTTTCCCAGATTTTGTCTATTTCTGTTATAAAGGCACCTAATAATACTAAATTCTTCAGTACCTAATGATACTAAAGTTAGTTAACAACTGTGTGCAAAAACAACTATTTCTTTTTCCTAGGATATAATCTACAGTATTACACTTGTCCTTTTGTTACTGTTATGAGAGATTATTCACCATTTAGTAAGCTTCCATCTTCTCCTTAGTTTTTGTTTGCACTTACTCTATTTCTCCATTTGCTTTTCCTTTAGTCCCAGAATAAGAGAGGTCTTATTAAATCCAGAACCCACAGTCAAATGCAGTAATGTACACATACAAACAAGTGGGCTGGTAGAGAATCAACCATAGATATAGCCAGTGGTGGGATTCAGCCAGTTCCCACCACTTCAGGAGAACCGGTTGTTAATTTTCTGAGCAGTTTGGCAAACTGGTTGTTGGAAGAAATCATTAGGGCAGAGAACCGGTTGTTAAATTACTTGAATCCTACCACTGGATATACCATTATCTTGTTCCTCACAAAGAGACATTTCTATTGTCCTCCTTGCAGTTTCATAGACTTCTTTTCATACACTCAGGATCTGCAGTACCAGGCAACCTATTTGCCTCCTAACATTGTTCCATATCTGTGGAAATTTGAGACATATGCTGGTTTTCACACTGTGGAAACAACAAATGTTCCATTCTCTGTTCAATAGTTTAATCCTTGCAATAGACATAAGGGGAGCAGATTTTCTAGGCCTTCATGCAGATAAATCCATGGGTGGAGAAAAAAAATAGGCAACTTCATACTGTCATCTCTTTTCAGTATGGGGATTTTAATGGGTAAATTGGCTGGCAGGAAGGCTATCCAAGTGTTCCCCAGAGAACAGATAGTGGGCACATAGAGGAAATCTGAAAGGATTTTGTAAGCATGCCTGACTGAACAAGTTATTTATCCATCAAGTTATTTCAGTGCTTTGTCTTGGACATTCAAAGATCTCTGAGGCAATTGTGAAGTAGGGTCCACAGGCTATGGTCATTTCATGTACAGAAGAACAATGTAAGTGAAGAGATATGATTATCGTATAGTAACATTTTTTTCTAACTCCCAAGGAATGTTGGACAGTTACACAGTTGGTACTCTGTCCATTTATCTAGCAGCAAAATATTTCTTCATAAATTGGACAAAGTGGGACCAGATTTAATGTGGAGGAAGAAATAATCAAAAGGAAGATGGAATCTGGCCTAATCAGATTACGAGCTGAAGAAAAAATATCCCCCCCCCCAAAAAAAATCTCCAAAAACGTCAACATTGAATAGTTGAATCAGGCTGTTGTCAACTGCTCTATTCTAATTCCAGAAGCTATGGTTGGATATTCATGATCACATTGAAAGGATTTAGGCTGGGTTCAAATCAAGCATGGCATACTTGTTGTGGCTTAGCATGTTGAATGAATGGGGCCACCAAGATGCCTACTGACACCCCGGATCATTAATGGACTTCCTTTGGTTTATGCAAAAAATATTATTTTCTAAACAGCTTTTTAAATCTCTAAATAATGAACTGAGGAAAGGTGAGAAGAAGCATAAAAAGGATTTCCTCAGTTACGTTTGAAATAAAAAGTAAAGGAAAATATCAGTACACAGGCTGCTCAGTGAAGATGGAAAAATAATAATAGGTAACAGAGAGCTCTTCAATTCCTGTTTTGTCTCAGTCTTCTCAAACACAACAATATATGTGCCACTCAGAAACCGTGAAGGGCACAATGAAAGGGTAGGATTGAAGCTTGTGGCTGATAGAAAAGTGGTGAGAGACTACCTACTTAACTTTGAGTGAAGTTAAATTTCCAGAGCCAGAATTCCATTCTAGATAAGAAGTGTACTGATGATAATATAGTATGATGACAGTAGCTAATATTCCAACAAAAAGAAAGAACATCCAGAATGATCTTAATAATTACAGATTGTAGTCTGAAGCTCAGAACTAGAAAAAGAAGTCCATATATGTGGAGGGGAGGATGCTAGGTTGGGATAAATGGTGCAGTCCCATAACTCACAATATACAATGGATGGGTTCACATAATTACTGAAAAGAAGTCACATAATGACTTAGGAAGATGTGGAAAACTTGCCCAACCATATGGAAATGTTTCTCCTGATCCTAACATATCAGGTACATACACCAATTGTTTGTATAAAAAGAGTATGAAATAGCTTTATGATCCATCATTTAGGAACCATCATTAATGTTGCATACTATTAGAGTTAAGCAAATTATCTGCAAATTATGTAGAAATAACTACACTGATCTATATATTTTTCACGTCTTTTAAAAATTTTACTTCTGCTGCTATTGTATAAAAAACTTGAGGAAGGAACAGAGGCACCGATCTGCCACTGTACTCATCCTAGGATAAACCTTTTTTTTTTAACAGAGCTGTGCAAAGCATCAGAAAGGACCTTTTGCAAAGCTCATTGAAGTGACAACAGTTCAGTTGAAACCACCGCCAAAGTACGGAGGAGTGCATGCATAGACACAGATAGGAAGACAGCCAGAGAGCCTTTGAAGCAATCAGGAGAGTCTTCCAAAAGATGCAGCTGTTTTAACAAGGGAGGATGGGCTATGTTTGGCTCATGCTAATGCACTTTTTCAGCACACCCTTTTTTAACAAAGAAAAAAAAAAGCTTTTGATGAAATATTACATTTACTTGACTGCATCCCATCCATTTTGATAGCGATCTACTGGTTTTAACCAGGCTTATTCTCCAAGTTCAAGTGTGGATAGAATTTCAACCTTAGAACCTCATCGTTGTCTATTGAAAATTGAAGTGCCTGTTTTAAACAGGACTGCAAGCCTCAGAAAAGACAAACATGGATTCCTATAATCATCATTGTTATTGTCATTGAGGACGAAGATCATCTTTTCGGCCAGGGCTGCCAATTTCACTTAGTACATTGACTACTCTTTTTTCTGGACAGACAGAGCCTGACTATGGCTGTTTTATTCCTTAATAACTTGGTTGTGCCAAACATTCAAAATGTGTGCTTTCCAAGTGAGTTGTTGAATAAAATGCCCCTCCTGATGCAATGTAATAGCTATCTCCTTTTGAAAACTCATGAAGCTGCTTCTAAGGTTGTCTTCAGCTGTCATTTCAATTCACTGTTGGTCCCACCATAAATAGACAACAGGGAGAGCCTTCAAATGGATGTGGAAGGCTTCCAAATGACACAGATGCTTTAAGGTTCCAAGAAAAGGTGTTTTGCCCAAGCAACATGCTGTATGTAAAACCGTTTATGAAAGCTCAAGATGGCCCTACAAATAAACTCATATTTACAATATTGTAAAGTTTCTTTGAACTTGATCCAGAAGCTGTAACTGGTGCAGAACAAGGAAGCCAGATTAATGAATGGAGGGCCTGGTCATGCATACCAGGAGCCTGAGTGGCGTAGCAGGCTAATGCCTCCTATTAAGGCAGCATTTAATATCCAGCTGCCTGCAATTACTGTGAGTTCAAATCTCACCAGGCTCAAGGTTGACTCAGCCTTCCATCCTTTCTAAGGTGGGTAAAATGAGGACCCGGTTTGTGGGGGCAATAAGCTGACTTTGTATAAAAATATACAAAAAGTATGAAGGCTATTGCTTAACACATTGTAAGCCGCCCTGAGTCTCCGGAGAAGGGCGGCATATAAATATATATAAATAAATAAATAAATAAATAAATAAATAAATAAATAAATAAATAAATAAATAAATAAATAAATGTTCCAGGGCTGTTGGAGCAACTGCACTTCATGCCAATTAGCCAGGTTCAAGTTTTTGTTTCTGACATATAAAAGGCCCTCAATAACTGGGGTCAAATAAATTGAACAGACTGCCTTCACCATTATAGACCTGGTTGTTTGTTAACAAGTGGTGGAAAGAATATCTTACCTCCTATTTTAAGTCTGCCTTCTCTCAGATAGAGAAATGAAACTCCAGTTAGCCACTGTTAGAAAAGGAGAGGATACAATATTATATAGTTAATTTGAACAAATTCACATCTCCAGGGTCAGATGAATGAAATCCTTTGATAATGAAGGAAGTAGTGTAGATGATCACAAAACTACTTATTGTCTTCATGGAGAATTCCTAGAAAATGAGCCTCAGTTTCTGGAAGACAGGAATAATCTTACTTTCAGAAAAGAGAACAATAAGGAGATATAATATTGCAGACTTTTCAGCCTGATGTTTACTGGGTAAAATCCCTGAGCACAGATTAAACAGCATAGTGGTGAATACTTGGATAGGAATTCAATAATTAACAGCAGTCATCACAGGTTTGTGACAAACAAGTCGAGCCAGCTAACCTTATCTCCTTTTTTGACAGAATAGCTAATTTAATAGATTGAGGAAAATGCCACAGACATAATGTATCTTCATGTTGACAAAGCATTCAGTGAAGAGTCTCATGATACTCTCATTAATAAAATGGTAACATATGGGCTAAATAATGTATTTTTCAGATGAATTACAATGGAAAAAAATGACTACACTCAGGCACTACTCATAAATGGCCTCACATCAACTTAGAAATTAGTACTGTATATTGATGATAATAGGATTGCATTGTATCTATGTGTCCTGCACCCACTTCTGAATAACATTTTTATTAATGACCTGGATGGAGGGACTGGGAAAATGATGATCTAATTTGCATATGATAAAAACCTAAGAAGAGCAGCTAATATTTTAGAAATGAAAAAGAAGATTCAAAAGATCTAGACAGTTCCGAACATTGGGCCAAAATTAATGGTATTACATTTAGCAGGGGGAAAAACCTAAAGAAGGAAGGGAGGGAGGGAGGGAGGGAGGAAGGAAGGAAGGAAGGAAGGAAGGAAGGAAGGAAGGAAGGAAGGAAGGAAGGAAAGTTAATGGTGGCATGGCAGTAGTACATGTAAAAACATTTTGTGTCATAACAGATCACAGTTTGAATGGGCTAGTTCCTCTCTTTCAGCCCAAGTCACCTCACAGGTTGTTGTGGAGAAAATAGGAGAAAGGTGTGTTGAATATGCTCGCCACTTGAGTTATTTGTAAAAATAATAATGGTGGAAAATAAATGAAATCAATCAATCGATCTGTTTGGGGATGTCTTAGCAGGAGCATAAAGCTCTGAGCATAGGAAGGAACTTTCCCACTCTACTCTGCCTTGAGCAAACACCATTTGGAATACTATATCCAGTTCTGGAAACCACATCTAAAAGGCATTGACAAACTAGAATAAATTCAGGGGAAGGTTTACATTTAACTTTATAGAAGACAATATTAAGGGGAGATGTGAAAGTAGTTTCTAGATATCTAAATGTTTGTTACATAAACATCTGAATGGATGGTATTCTCTGTTAAACATCTGAGTGGACAGGACTAAACAGGTGACTTGAAACTATAGGGAAGCAGTTTCAAATCTGATATTAGAAAGTATTTCCTGACAGTAAGAGCTATCAACAAGGGAAATAAATAGCCTTATGAAGCAATGTACTCCCCTTCACAGGAGGTCTTCAAACAGAAGCTGGATGGCCAACTACATAAAGTGCTTTAGCTGGTCCTGTACCAAACAAGGAGTTAGACCAGATGACTTTGAATGGACCTTCGAACTCTGTGGTTCTGTGATTCCTAAGAACATCAGAGTAGCATACACTGAGATTGACAGAATTAATCTCTCTATTGCTCGTGAATAGGCTTTTTCAATGGTGGCACTTGAATGCTCTCCTTCTGGAATTTCCTGGGTGTGTGTGTGGTGTATTCTATGGCAACTACCTCTGTAACTTCTCTGTATGAATGCAGAATCAATGATTCTCGTTGGCTCTTGTTTTTCTCCCATCAGCTTTAATAACTAGGTTCTAATAGTTTTACTGTTGTTATATTTTATAATATTAGCATAAACCATTTTGAGAAGCATATGGCAAGCAGTATAGAAGTAATAGATGGATAATTGAAAGATAAAATGATTGAAAGGATTCTTAAGCAAGCATGTATAGTACTGCAGCTTACAATCCACTTCCCAATTTCAAGGCATATTGAAATGAAGAAATCAAATCTGGCACAGGTTTAAGGAAAACATGCTTTTGATTTGCTGTACAACAACTGCTATATTTTTTTTCTGCAGCACATTGCTCACTTCTAGCCCCATCTGAATGTTTGTAACTTTGCATGTACAGAGGCGATATCCAATCCATGCAGATGCTGAAGATCAATCTGAAGATCAATCAGAACAATCATGAAAAGGCAGATGGAGCCCCAGAAAGATTTTAGATGGCATGTCTCGCTGCTCCACCTTTATCTTTCAGGAACATGATAGCAGTATTGATTCAGTCCCTTATTTTTAAAATGGGAACAGGAGAGATTACCTGAAAGATGAATTGTGATGGTGAAACAATGGAAGCTGGAAACCCCTAAAAACAATGTTATGCAAAATGTGCATCTTGAAGTTTCAGAGAAAACTGTCAGAGATAGTGGAGATAAGCATTCACATATCCTCTAACCAGAGAGCTCTTCGTATGAAAAGCAGATACAAATTAACCCTTGAAATAACACAATTTCACTAACACTGTACTTTTTAAAGTCCATCTTCTAGACTTGAGACAGGGTATGTAAAATCACTGTTAAGAATCCAGTGGAAGTCCTTACTTCACTATCTAATTACAGCTAGAGAGAGGGAGAGGGAGAGGGAGAGGGAGAGGGAGAGGGAGAGGGAGAGGGAGAGGGAGGGAGGGAGGGAGGGAGAGAGAGAGAGAGAGAGAGAGAGAGAGAGAGAAAGATTCTTGTCCATTAGCACCTGCCATTTGAAAACCTCTTTTTTCTGCAGCTGCTGTCTTTCATTTCAACCAAGAAACACCATTCAGATGGCAACATTATCAGCAATCCAGTGTTTTCTGTCCCCATCTCCTTGTTGTTTTTTTCAGTCCTATTCCAATTTTTTGTCATACAAAGCAATCCCACCCCAGATTGCTCAGTAGAAACTGGCAAGATGCCACAGAGGATTTTTTTAAAAAAAAAAAGATCTTGGTGCATTCAATTAATGTTTCCAGTTCTCAAGTTCATGGGCAGATAACCTAGTAAATTATTTCTTTTAATTGCCTGAGCCTCTCTAAATAGCAAAATAATGCTACAGAGTACTTAGGTAAGTGAACTGTCTCTAGTGTGCCCAATTTTGGGGTAATTTTGAAGTTTGACAGCCCAGGGTAAAATCCATTTTTTGTATTTATGATATGTACGTGAATGTATATGTATATGTATGTGATTATGTATATGTAGGGGTGTGTGTATATATATATAACATGCACACACACACACACACACACTGTATGTGTGTTTGTATACACACACACACACAGAGGCAAACATTCTGTGGTTGATCATGGTACTCCTCAGTTGCATGCTGTCCCTTACAACGATCCAGCTATGCCAGGGTGTGCTCTAACCTAGTTATGACTCTGATTCATTCTTTGGAAGCATTTATATGCAGTGAAAAGGAACAGATGGAATTTCCCCAGGACTTCAGAGGATTTGAAAGAATGCCTGGAATCCTGTTATGGAATCCTGACAAAAATAATATTTGAAATTGGACTATGTGAAAAGAAAATAATTACAAAATAGTTGTTTTGATTTAGATCTTGCAATGCATCAATATATCTCGGGAGTGTAACCAATCAATAGATAGCAAACCTTGAGGGTTTTGCTATTAATGGCTTGCTGGGATTAAGTAGTGCAACAGTGGAAAAATATCTTTTCTTGAATGTTTTGTCCTATTAATGTTTGGAAGACGAGCAAAAATTAGCCCATGTTGATACATTTATCTTTGTATTGTGTCACATGGTGCACAATCTTTACTTTCAAAATAGGTTCAGGAAGAAATGATAAGGCTCATTTCATCATTAGTTTGCTTTATGTAGGTAAATGTTTTGGTAAAAGGAATCAGTTTTGTTCATTTTGACTTTGCCATTTCATTAAGATATATCAGAAACATATGAAGTTACTGTTAGTACATTTTCAACCTGTGGAATATAAAGCGTTGAGGATTTTGTGCTTTAGGATTTAAATCCCATATGCCCATTTTATTTTCACCATGAAATTATTATTTATTATGACAACCATCCAAGATTAACTACACAGGTGTGATTGACTCGCCTTGAGGGCTAACTGGGATAGTCACTGTCAGCTTGTCTGATATGAACCTGGGGAGAAAGAAAGTGTGTCTATTTGGTCCTGTTAAAATTCTCAGCACTTTTGTCCAACATGATGTTCTTCTAGACATGAGAATAGAGTAGAGTAGAGTAGAGTAGAGTAGAGTAGAGTAGAGTAGAGTAGA
>WNWU01000041.1:9914142-9943416 GCA_012654045.1 Ptyas mucosa | reverse complement strand
TATGCTTTTCTATCTAGCCAGGTTTTACCTACGTAAGTTATGTTGTTCTGCAGCCCTGGTTTGTGAAATCACATTCACACATTCTTCTCTAGCCAACTGCAATTCTCTGTTGCTTTCTGGGAGACTCAGATGAACCATTTCTGCCTTATCCTCTACAGGCTATATATATCTCCTTCTGTGAAATAGGTAATTTCTGAATGGCTAACAGTGATCAATATGCAGGGATTTTCCAAACAATGAGTTCTTTCTATAGCTATTTTGTGATAATGCCCAAGACATTTAACATTCTAGATTTATCTATTAACATGCACACATGATATAGACCTGCTGTTTTAATGTCAAAAAGGGTATGTGAGGTTTTTTTTCCACTTGTTCGATGTCACAGTGCAATAGAATGCATGGATGACCTTGGGGGAATGAGAGGAAGATATGCTTCCTAGAAATAATCAGATAAGTGGGGGGAGGGAAGTGCCCAATAGATTAATGGTCAGAGGAAGAAAACCCACCCGAATTGATCAGGTGGTTAAAAATGGTAATGGAAGTTTGTACCTTCAGACTTGCAAGATTCTGTTAATGTGGCCTTACAATAAAGTAGAATTTGCTTATCTAGTTGTGTTTCCTGTCTAGTTTACCCAGGAAGTCTGACATTCACTATAGTGGATCCCAGAATGTGCATTAATAACACACCTGATGATTGCATCGTTTTCCCAATAAAAAGCTTCCGGTAATTACTTACATGTTACGTCTAACAGCTTTTTAAGAGTTATAATACAATAACAAATACAGAGAAGGACATTCACAAAGGCTGTTCCCACAGTTTGCTTCATTGTTCACCGCTCATGTTAAACTAGGCTTGTCTTAACCTTGGTTAGCTTGTTGGGGGCTTGGTATACTGTGCAAACCTAACCTTCTGGGTGTGATAGAGGAGACTACAAAGTCCAGGAAATATGTTTAGCAAGCAGGTTCAGTTATATGGATGGAGTTGATGACTAGAGCTCCTCCATTTGGTCCATTAAACTCTCTAAGAACTCCAGGCTGAAAGAGTGGATTCAAGACATAAGTGAGTCCAAACTCCTGCCTTTCACTCCTATGAGGCTCTGGGTGGTGCCAAGACCACCTCACTATTACTCAATTGCAGGATCTCCAGCTTGGCAATGTTCAATGCAGTGGTGGGTTTCAAATTTTTTTACTACTGGTTTTGTGGGTGTGGCTTGGTGGGCGTGGCATGGCATGGCTTGGTGGGCGTGGCAGGAGAAGGATACTGCAAAATCTCCATTCCCTCCCCACTCCAAGGGGAAATCCCCATTTTCCCATTTTCTTCCAATCAGCTGGGACTTGGGAGGCAGAGAGTAGATGGGGGCGGGGCCAGTCAGAATTTTTACTACTCTCCGAACTACTCAAAATTTCTGCTACCAGTTCTCCAGAACTGGTCAGAACCTGCTGAAACCCACCTCATCGGAAGAGCTGACAGGCAACCAGCAGTAATACGGATGGTGCAGTCAGCCAGTAATATCAAGGATGCTGAGGTTGAAGATTGGCTTTGTTGGGGGTGCTTGTATGATCCCCCCCCCCCAACACCACACAATAGATGCCACATGTGCAGATGAGTAGCAAGGGGGGCAAAGTGGAGGCTATGAATATTCATGGCAGAGAATTCCCTGATCAAAAGGCATAATTCTGCTTTCTTTTATAATATATCTGGTTAATACAGACTTAATGAACAAATGAATAATAAATTAGTCCAATTTTGTTTTCTTTCTTTTTGGAAGTGGCGGCTCAAAGGGGGACTTTGTATGAGTTTGATTGATAGACTCAGCTTGCTGGGAAACCTGCTCCCAATTGTTTATTAAATATGAAACAAATGATGGCGCAATCATTTTAATCTTGTTGTGGCAGCACATGCTGGTTGCAATAATAAGGCAAGGAAAGGTGGCGGCCTATTGGCAAGCTGCTGTGCCTTGGATATTTTTTCCTCTGATAGAAGAAAAGGGAGAGATAGGCTCAAAGGCCAGTGGCACTGAACAGGTTCCACCTCCCCCCCTACATTCAAACCAGTCAAATCACAGCTCAGTCTAAGAGGATTGTCCACAGGGAGCAAGTGACATCACAGGGCTCATCTGAGTGACATCATCACGACCCCATATGATCTCTTTGGGGCTTGCTCTGGATTCCTGTGCAGGGGGCTATTTACCAGGATTTACCCAACATGACCTGCTTCATGTAGAACGAAAAATTGTAAAGAACGATCTACCAATCTTAGGAGCTCAATTCATCTATCACACTAAGCCAAAACCGAACAAAACACTTGATGACTTAATGAAATTTGTGAACTCGGCCATAGAGTACCTAGTAGTTAGAGTGAAATGAACTCATATTTCATATTCATTTTCTACATGGCATCGACCTGATGGCCAAATCTACACTTAACTGTAAAATGGTTGGTTTGTTTTTGTTTTTGATTTAGCCATATTGAGGATGAGAAAGTCAATGAATTAACCATGGTTCAATGAATCCATTGGAAATTGTGGCCTGTTACTGATTTACTTAATGCAATTTTTGCTCAATGTGATAAATAAATTTCCTGATTTATTCTTGATTTATTTTTGCGCCTGCCCAAATTTGGGGTGTAAAACAAGAGCACTCAAAAGATAGAAAAACAGCTAGGAATTAACCAAAGAAACCATTATTATTATTATGCTCAAGGATAACCCTGTCTACTTTCTGACTTATTCCACAGGCCATGACTTAGCCACATTATAGGTTAACACAAAAGCATACACAACAAACTAAGCCAAAATTTCATTTGATTTTGGCTACTAATCACATCCTGTATGAGTATAGCATTATGGTTTGGAACCATGGCTTTTCTGGTTTAGTAAATGAGTGAACGTAATCACATGTAGTGCTGTTCACACTTGCATTTAAATACACAATGATCATTTTATTTATTTAGAAAGTTTATTTGCTGCCCATATTGAATCTAACAACTCTGGGCAGCTTACAGCATAAAAACATTAAAGCATTAAAAATATTAAAATCAACAAACAGAACACAGCAGATAAAATTGTTAATAAAAACAAACCATAAATACCCCAAAGAAAAAAAGAATACAGCAAATTTTGGGTTCTCTGATGTGGGGGGACTGTGGATCTCTCACAGTGCAAACCAAGTCTATGGAGATTTGGTGATTTGGGGTATGAAAGGAGGAAGAGGAGAAACATTTGGGTGGATAATATAGTCATGTATCATACCTAAATTTCACTTCTTAATCCCATGATGTTGAGTTTATCTTATCTCCAGCCTCTGAGTGAGAAAGCCTCGTGGGAATTAACTGTAGAATAAAAATAGTATTGTATCTTTATTAGTCCACCACCATCTGATTGAAACTTTAATGTATAATATGTAAAATCTGTTATGCTTGGCTATCTGTTCCCTTAGAGAGACATTAGCTTGCCTGCTAAAGCTGTGATCATAGAAACACAGAAACAGGGTCAGAAGGGACCTAAAAGGTCTTCAAGTCCATCCCCCTGCCCACTGCAGGATTTAATACCCTACCCTGATACGTGATTATTGAGACTCCATTTGAAAACCTTCAAGTGGAAGAAACCATGCCATAATCTGAGTATTGAGAGAGGGAGAGAGGGACCCCTTCTTCTGTCACCAGCTGGTCACTACCATAACTATTTCTCTTTCAAATTTTGCCTTCTCCATTAATACTATGCTTGCTGAGATTATTTATGCTTTTCTCTCTCTCCTTCCCTCCCTCCCTCTCTTGTGTACACACACACACACACACACACACACACACACAGAGCGACAAACCTGTGTTTTGACATCCGCTTCTTTTCCAGCTTCCAGCAAGGACAAAGAGAAGAAAGCTGTCCTTTGCTATTCCATCGAGGAGAAAAGTGGGATGGGGGTGTTTCTGTTTATTTGCCAGTTTCCCCAAATTTATCATTTCCAATCACCCCCTGCCTACCCCCGGCCCAGTTCACATACATGAACTAAGAGCTAACTGCCCAGCGATAGACAATTTTAGAGCTTGTGCTCTTCAGTATTTAATGACAGTAATTGCATGATTACAGCACGCATGTTTTGCCTCCTGCTTTTGAGGCTATTTTTGTTCTGGTGTCATCCCATCAGTTTCTTTCTTTCAAGTTATGGGATGTGTGTGAGAAAGGAAATGGGGGAGGAAGAGACAAATCCACCTACGGAAATCTTGAAAGGGATTGTACACCACGCTTGCTGTAACGTCCTGATTGATAGATGTTTTCCCTGATGACTGGTGAAGGGTTGAAGAGGGATGGCAGCAAATTCAGAGGAGGGAAACGAATCACCCAGCCTATGATGGCTGGCATTCTTGCCAAAGCGTCACAGAACAGAACCCAGAATAGACACAGCCGAGGCAGGATAAAGGATGAAAGAAGACAGGAAATGTGATGCTGGCATTGTTTTGTGCTGACTCAAGAATGAATAGAAATCACTTTAACTCCAAGTGGAGAAAGCCCTAAATCAAAGTGCAGAAGAGGCTGTTCTCTATTCAGACGCCTGCATTATGAAGGGTTCATCCTAATGAGGTTTTATGAGAAGGGTGTGTGTGTGTGAAGGAAGGAGAGGGATTCTGCAGATTAATGATTTATTTGCTCCACTTCCCAGACTCGCCACCTCTAAAATAGTTGGTGCTGCATGGCTTTGTTTGTGTGTCTTTATGTGTGTGTTTGTGTGTGATAATAGCAGGATATTATTGGTTATATCCCTGTAAATAATTTGGGGATTTTACACACAATGAATAATATATAAATTTCAGTATATAAATGGACATCGACTCATAGAATCAGAAGTGCCGTTTAGCAGTATACATTTGACTGCTACTTGGTGCAAGGATTAAGATTAAAGTATGCCTGACATATGTCTTTCAACATCAGTGTGGAACCTCTTTCCAAGAGGAAAAAAACTCTGGTTCAGAAACAACAGATAAGCATTAGCACTTTTGTACTATAGCTCTCCAAAGGAATGCCATTTCATCACCTTATTTACTAATGCTTTAAACCAGTTTTGTTTTAATTAGCACTCAAATGCCTTCCTGGCTTTGTTACAAATATCATACTGAAATTAAATGAAAGGAGATGATAGTGCTAATTAAATAATTGTTTCTGAGTACAGTACCTGCTGCCCTTCCTGGTCACCATCATTTTAGAAATGTGATTCTTTTCCCTGGGTGAAATGCTTTCAATCTGCATTTTCAGCCCAAACAAACAAACTTTCAACATTTAGCTTATTGACACTTCACAAATAACAATTAGGGAGTCACAATGTTAAATAACCATTTTTTTAAGAGATTACCTTGAGCTTCTGAAAACTGCTCAGCTGTAGTGACATTCTCTTTCTCTGGGTATAATTGTTAGGTAGTACTATAGGGAGGGGATCCATATAAAATAAGAGCAATGGCCCCATGAGAGGGAAAGTCAACAACAATTCTCTTTGCAATTGACAGTGAAACAGCTGGAAGCTCCCTGTCTGGAAGAACTTTTGTAGCTGTATTTGCATTCTTACTTCAGAAAGAAGAAGTGAAGGAGTCAGGGTAAGAGAAATGGGAACTACTGCAATGTTTCCAATGTTACTCCATTGGAAAGCCCTTTAGTTATTAGGAGGTTTGATAGCATTAGAATACTTAGAAGGAATTCTCAGGCAGAGATCAGATTGGCTTTCTAAGATAGTGCAAGTTATTGGTCAGCAGCACTTAGAAGTCTCCTAGAGCAGAGGTGTCAAACTTGCAGTGTCACGTCGTCACGTGACGTATTGCGACTTTTTCCCCCTTCACTAAACCGGGAATGGGCATGGCCAGTGCGTG
Organism: Ptyas mucosa; assembly: GCA_012654045.1. Lineage (NCBI taxonomy): Eukaryota > Metazoa > Chordata > Lepidosauria > Squamata > Colubridae > Ptyas > Ptyas mucosa. The sequence goes on along the minus strand of WNWU01000041.1, from coordinate 9,937,565 downwards.
ATGCATCCTGCTCATTTGACACCTCTTTCATAGAGCATCAAGGTCTTCAAAGCACTTAAAAGCTATACAACAGTTCTCTCATCAACTTCATGTTCCATTTCTGCTGCTTGAACATTACGGTAAGCAGGTTTCCAACATGGAAAACAGTTGCATTTCTTGTTTCATGTAGTCATCTGCCTTTTAAAATTGGATTTGCCCTAAGGACCTTTGTTTCCTTCAGGTCATGTTTGGTTTCTTGGTTATGTGTCTGTGTCATTTTACTGGCAGCAACAAAGATGTGATTGTCCTGTCCTTCTTTCAGGATTCTTTTTGACATCTCATCATACCTTAAACCCCTGGAATTTCCTGGAGGTTTCCCACCCAAGTCCTGACCAGGGGCACTTCTATGTAGCTTCCCAGGCAAGGCAAAATTAGCCAGGGATTAAGGAAATCCCCTATTTGTGTCACCATCATGGGCAAGAAGAAGAACAATTAAAAACATCTGACCAAATAACTTATGCAAGGTGTTAGTATAACTGTCACAAGGATATATAACATTCTGGCAAGCAAATATTTTACATGCTAAGAGACAAGTTTGTTGTAAGGAATACAGTCTCTAACTGGGGCAAAACAGGGGAGGTTGGTTCTTGAGGCTTGGATGTGGTGAAAACAAAGCCAAGTAGAGTTCATGAGCCAAAAAAGTAAAGCCCCAGTAGATGATCCAATGTGGATTTCCATGTTCCTTAACTCAGTACAGGTTTTGCCTCTGAGTTACTGCCTAAATTGCTGGCACAGATGATTGAAAGTTGCTTGCTTCCATTCACTGAGCTCCATTGTAAAGTATGCTGTGGACCTAGCCCTGTTCCAAGACAGCAGATGTCTGTCCAAAGGCGACACTGTTCACAACCAGCCACCGTGGCAACAGGATCAGCTGACTTGAATGAAAATGGAGCTTGACCTGCTCTCTTGCCCCAAAGCTCCCTCGCCACAGAATTCCCATTCATCTTTCCCTATGAGGGTGGAGTAAATCTAACCTTACTCTTCTTCCCTTTGAAAAGGACCCACTAGAATTCTCCTAAGAAATTAACAAAAGACATCTTGGTCATCTTGTAGATACATCAAAGTAAACATACAAGCCTATTTCAAACCAAATAGTTCTTTCCATCACAGGTATTAAATGGCAACTAGTAAATAACCAGTAGGTAGCTAAAAACAAATATTTCCTGTTTTTGCTTTTGATGCAATTATTTTGGTCTCTTTAGAAAACATTCAATTCTGTATCTCTTGCATATCTTCCAGTTTGGGTCTGCATTAACATCTCAGATTAAATGAAAGGGTTTTTTTAGTGATTTGCAAATGGGCTTGAGGTACATCAGGATAGGGGGTTTTTTGCTTTTAATTATGACTTATATCCAAAATTTTCCTGATGAATTCTTATCTTTTGTTCACCACCTTCTAACCCTTATTGAAGCACAGTTGCCATTTTTTTAAAAATTGCTCTGCTTTTAATAGTTTAACAGATATGGTTTGAAAAGGACAGAAAATCAGCCAGTGGAACTTTCTTCACCAGCTGAATGTCTTCCAGGTTTTTCGTACGTTACCTCTTTTTTAGCTTCTTTCTAACATCATACTACATCAAGTCCGTTGGGTTGTGTTTTTTACTGGCCATTCTTCCTCCTATTCTTCTACTTCTTTAAAATATCTGTAATTTTCCATCTGTCTTTTCTTCACACTTCTGCTTCTCAATTCACTCTGTTGTACTTTAGTATTAAGATGCCAATGGAAGATGGGGCCCAGTTAGTGTGAAATGAAAAAAAATGAAGATAAATAATCTGTGGATCATGCTTGATGATATTTGCAGAAAGTTATTTCCCCATGTCTCTGTAATTATTGTCTAGATGCTCTGACATTTCATGGATAGTTAGAGAAGAACAAGCAAAATTATGGACAGTGAGCTAATAGCCCAGGAATGACTGATGCTATCAAAGGCTATTCCAATTAACAAAGTAACTTGTGGAAGCCAGAATCTGACAGTCTCTCTCAGTTCTACCTTGCAGCAGCTTCATTACCAAATCAGCCTACCAAAATGTCTGAAGCAACCCATGCATTTAGTGCTTCTACCCTTTTGTATGTGCCCTTTGCTTGTACATACAATTGAAGGACGCAGCGGGGGGTTCGGTTATCACCTTGAGGATTGGTACAGAGTATGTCTTCCAGCTGCAGAAAGTGAGGATCTAAAGAACACTGTCCCTACAAACACACATACACACACACACACACACATACACACACACACACTGCTCCAGCACAATTTACTGAGCAAACAAGCTGGTTCCAATTCCATGCCTCATTAAAACCTTTTGGTTCGTTTAACATCCCACCTGCTGAGGTGAAGTCACATGCAAAGGTGATGGGGTTCATACTGATGAAGAAGAGTGCCTTTTCCAGCTCCATGTTGTTGAGGCATTCCTCATCTCATTGAGCATAAGGAATTTAGACCCCACATTTAAGGCAACGCACAACAAAAGGTCTCCAACAAGCAATATGGTGGAGAAGAGGAGTGAGGGAGGAATCAAAACTAAATTATAATACTCACGCATGTCAGTTAGCTAGAGTTTATCATGATGCTGTCTCTGATAAGTTTAGATTTAACAAATTTCCTGTTAAACATATACTGTAGTTAATTGTAATCAGTGAAGCTAGTAAGAACTTTATGTTTTACAGTGTTTCATTTTTTCATAACGCTGTTCTGAAAAATTTTACCCAGTATAATGCGTTCTAATTACATAGGGCTCAACTGACTTTAACATAGAGGAACACAATACATTTCACCATGAAAGTCATAAAAACCTTTTTTAGAAAACATTTTTTTTCTTTCACTAAGTTAAGGATGAATAAAGACAAAGGTATACATTTGTCAGACCACCTGAATTAGTTGCAGTTCCTATCCCATGTAAACTTGCTGCAAACCTGGGCGGAAAGACAAAAAAAAAAAGCTGATTTAGTTTTAAGGTTGCTGTGAGTCAGATAATGGAAGAAGGGTCACTGCTTCTAAATTGCACATTTTCTGAGAAGGAATATAGAGTGAATATGTGGCACACAATCCTTTTGCAGGCTTGCCCATGTTGCACTGAAATATCTACTGTGACTAATCATGTAAATACAATACAGTATTGTACCCAATATATTGGATATGGAGTATAATTTTCCCAAGGTTTTTGTTAGCTGCATATAGTTTGCAGTGAGCTGCACTGTGCCACCGGCAATTACACAGAGAAGCATAGAAAAGTAAAAGGGAGAAAGGACCTTCTAACCCCACACATTGTGCAGGAATCCACGACAAGCTGTCCTTGACAGATTGCCATCCAACCTCTATCATCTCCCGTGAAGGAGAACCTCTCAGAGCAGCTTGTCCATTCTTGAATGGCTCTTACTGTTAAGCTATTTTTCCTAATGCCCAGCCAAAATCTGTTTCCTTGTAATTTAAAAATATAACTCTGTGCTTTCTCATCTTAGAAGACAGTTTTTCAGACACTTGAAAACAGCTATCATGTCTCCTTACAGCATTCTCTTCTTCAAGTTAAACATATCCAAATTTCTAACACTTCCTCATTAACAGTTTTTCCTTCCAGGCCCTTTATCATCTTGGTTGAGCTCTTTCAGAACCATTCCACTTTGACAATGTCCTTCCTAAAATGCAATAATCAGAACTGGGCACAATATTATAGATGCAGTCTGACCAATGCAGAATAGACAGGAAGGATTACTTTCCTGGACAGACAGTATATTTCCGCTAAGATTGCATTTGCTTTTCTGCAGTTATATCACTGGGACATTCCATGTATTGCTGCCCTGCACTTCTCATTCTACATTGATGCCTTTGATTTTTTTTTTCCCTACCCAAAAGCAGGACTTTGCCTTTCTCACAGTTGAAATTCATCTTGCTGGTTTCAGCCCATTATTTTACTTGTCAAGATCCTCCTGAATTTTTTACTGTCTTCCAAGGTGACTGCTATCTCACCATCTTTGTATCATTGACAAATTTGATAATAATGTGTTCTTTCTAACCTCTCATCCAAATTATTCATAAATAAGTAAAATACTATGGGACCCAAAACAGAGCCCTGTAATGTGTCACTCAACAATTCCATGCTGATTCATGGCCATTGGTGTACATTTGATTACAATGGTTTGACCATCTAATGGTAATATACTGTAGTGCAACACATATATTTGTTTTCCTCACTAGAATATCATGTGAGGCTTTATTTCATGTCTGACCACATGCTGCGAGATGAAGAAGTTTTCATCATGTCTTCTGATCTCTAGTTAGTGTTCATGGATCTGGTGTGCTAGTCTCCTACCTATCTGTCCTTCATAATGGCCATTACAGTTTTTACATTGCATGTTGTAGATGACTCATGGGCAGACTCAACCTTCAACTGGGAAACTGTAAGTATCCGAAATCAAACTAAATTTAAAAATGCTAGGGAGTTCCTGAAAGTTTGGTATTCAGCCAAACTAGCTATCAATAAACACATAGGGATAAACCACATTTACATAGAGTACCTTTCAAAATATACAATAAAAAGTTAAGATGGAAACAAAACAAATCTTTCTATAAGTTTATAACTTTACTTAATTTGTATACCGCCCTCCTCCCGAAGGACTCGGGGCGGTGAACAGCCATAAATAAAACATATAAATACAACATTTAAAACCCACTAAAATCCAATTAAATAAATTTGGCCATAGAAATATCAAAACCCCAATAATTTAAAACAAATTAAAATTTATAATATTAATTAAAAAGGGGGAATCAGGCCAGGCCTGCCTGATGAAATAAAAAGATCTTAAGAGCGCGGCGAAAGGTGCGTAGGTCCAGGATCTTCCGAATCTCTGGGGGGGAGCTCATTCCAGATAGTAGGTTTCTAGCAGCCAACACCAAGCAGGGATTAACATTAGGGAAACAATCAAGCAGAAAAAACAATACCCTAATCAAGGAACTACTGAGGAGAAAACCACACTCCCACCCACACTGGCAGGGCAAGCTACTGTATATAAACAGGGAGCAAAATCACCAGCACTAATGAAGTTATCGGCAAGCAGACAACCAAGCTTAGAAAGCACCAGGGCCTCCACAGAGTTTATGCTTCTTCCTAATCATAGAGACGGTGAGTGTGGTATAATGATTCAAACTAGGAAGAACCACATCAAGACTGCTGCTCACCTATGAACCTATGGGAGGGATTTTGCAAGGCTAAAATAGAAACCTAGAACACTCTGTAGTTGAAAGGGGAGATTACAAAATGAAACCAAATCAGCTCACTAATTTCTAAGAATACTGTTTTGGACTGGTTTCTAGGAACACATATTGAAATCATTGTTTACTTCTGATACAGATACCAGTACAGCCTCCTTTAACTACAAGCTGCAATCAATATGAGATTAACTCCAGCTTCAAAGAGGTTCCCTCATGTGACCTTTGACATTCTGGCTTGCATCTTTTCATGCAGATGCTCTTGAAATTCTGTTAAGAGGCTAAGACTACTCCAGTTTATGCATGAAATTATGTGCTAAACAAATGAATTAAAAAGCCTCTGAGTATCTAATCTTAGATTTTTGGCCATTATTACAGAATCAACTTGAAAATCCTTCCTGCATGATATCAAAATTCCTGTAAAACTCGTGTGGCTTTCCTGTTGCTTTAAAGCCAGCCACAGCAAGTCTACTCTATTCCCCTTGAGTAGATTTTTCCTGTCTCTCTTTCTGGCAGAGATATATATGCATAATAAGCAGCTGCCCTTGCCCAAAATGTCTTCTGCTTCCCTGATTTCTCTAATAACTTAAATTATCCAAATCCAGATGCTCCCAGCTCTCACAGAAGGCATAATTGCCTCAGTGTCTACTAGGCTATAAGCTAATCCTTTCCTGGAGCCTACACCAGCAGAGTGCTTTGAAGACAAGGCTGCCTCAACTTGTAGTAATGCCTGCATAGCTAGAAGCTGGAACATATAATAACTGGTGTAAAAGGGAATAACAGGCCTGTAGATATTCACTGAAGTACTTGTTATGGGCATTAAGACATAGAAGGAACAGTTCTTTCACAACAGGTTGTTAATTTTGTGTGGCAGGTTTGGAACAGATTAACATTTAAATTAACTTTTCAGGTGTTCTCTTGAAAATCCAATGGAAAAGGAAAGGAAGGCAACACTAGCTATCTCAATATTCCACAACCTGCCACTGTTCGGATCTGTTCAACTATGTTGACTTCAGATTTTGAAAGCTATATATAATCATATCTAGAGGCATACAAATAGTGAAGGCTGAAACACAACATCGTGAAAATTCAGTAAGAATTAGTTAAAGCAGAAGAATTTTAAAAACAGAACTGTATTCATGATTTACAATATGTGCAAGCATATTATATAATAAAGCATAATTATTATTTTTCCCCAGACTAGCACTTGACCATAAAAATGATTAAATCGAAGCTGATTTAAATAAACAGTTGCAGAAAAAAGTTTGGGGATCACTGGCCAAATTGTATGTTTCAATAAACTCCTTAGGTGACTTTCTAAATAACTGTAATTGATTCATACTGGTTTATTGCTACACATTTGTCAATACTCAAAATAACTTTATGAACTTTGGAAAAGTAGCATTGCAAAAGCAAATATTTATAAAATAACTTTAATATAAAATAACTGTAACTTTGTTGCTTGTATCCTTACGATTTATATTGATACTGTTTCCTGATTGCTTATTTGTACCCTATGACTATCATTAAGTGTTGCACCTTATGATTCTTGATGAACATATCTTTTCCTTTATGTACACTGAGAGCATATGCACCAAGACAAATTCCTTGTGTGTCCAATCACACTTGGCCAATTTAAAAAAAAATCTATTCTATTCTATTTATAAAATAATATGGATCTTTTAAGAGAAAACTTTTAGAACTGCATTGAAAAAGCAAATGAAGTAATTTCATAAAATTGCTTAATCATTTGCCTCTACTCACTCTTTGTCCACACTATGTTATACATTTTAGGGGGGGGGGTGGACCTTTCAGTTTGTATTTTACTTTATTTTATTTATTTAAATTTATTGGCCACTGAATTCCAGTGGACTCTGGGTAGCACAAAAAATTGAAAAAGTCATAAAAATAGCTAAAAAGATTAAATAACAGGCACCTTGAACCAAAATGTCCTAATAACAAAATCCACAAAACAAGAAATAGTAAACATCAACCCAAACCCTGGGGTCAAAGACTGGTATTTAAAGCTTTCTGGAATTCTAAGAGGGAAGGCATTATCTTTATCTCTGAGGGGATGTTGTTCCAGAAGTTGGGGGCCTCATCTGGAAAGGCATACTTCTTAGGTCCCATAAGATGGCAGTGTTTAAGGAAGAGGACCTTGGAGCACACCAACTCTGCTGGAATCTATTGAGCAGGCTAAAACATTTGGGAAACAAGTGGTCTCTCAAGGTCACCAGGCCCTATGGATTTTTACATGCAAAGTTCTTACTTGCCAATTCAGTGTCATTGATCTGAAGTCAGCAAACTACAATCTGTGGGCCAAATCTGGCCTCCCTGTTTTGTACAGCCCACAAACTAAGAAAGGATGAGTGAGCAGTTGTTAGGTCTCCAGGCCACCTGAACTTTAGTTGGGTTTCCAGGATAAGGGGCAGGGCCAAGGGTTGGGATAAGGTGTCCTGGGCAGTAGCAGAGGCCTATCAGTGGTTTCCTTTCTGGTGAGCCAGCATCAGCCAATGGCTGCCACTGGCTCAGTGGTCTGCAAACCTACCAGCCACGTCTACAGAGGCAAGGTAAAAACTGGATCTTTGTTGATCCATATCATAGATCCTAGAACCTTTCATCAAAAGCAAGAAAAGAGAAAAGTAAAAAGATGAGAAAGGTAGAAGAAATCAAAGGGGAAAAATAGAAATAAATGAATGTGCCACGGCTGACATCTCTTTTTAGAAATTGCCTCTTTTATATTGACTAGAATGAGGCAAGAACACATGTTGTCATAATTTGCTCACTTGCATTGTTTTACATTTTCTTCATTTAGGAAGCGGGGCTATGGGTAGAGCGATATGTTCTAAAATATTTTTTTAACTGTCTTCTTTTGCTTCAAAGGGACACTATATATTAGCATCCTTTTTCTCCAAAATCAGCCCTTTTTATGTGGTCACAAGAAGGAAACCACAATGTTGTCATTTATATAGTCAAGGACAATTTTAATCTGTCTCACTTATGGGCTCGAGATGAGTTGGAGGAATGTAATAAGGGGAATGGCAGAAAGATGTTACCAGAATATGTTTGTGCTAGTTAGAGCCAGAGCCAGTGGTCTGTAGTAGTTAAAGCACCAGGCTAGAAACCAGGAGATTGTGAGTTCTAGTACTGCCATAGGTACAAGGCTGACTTAATTGGACTAGTCACTCTCTCTCAGCCCTAGGAAGGAAAAAATGGCAAACCATTTCTGAAAAATGTTGCCAAGAAAATTGCAGGGGGCATGTCCAGAGAGTTAAAAGGAATCAACACTGACACCAAGGTGCATAGCCAGAAATGTGCAGTTAGGTGTCAATGGAGAAACGCCCAATCTTTATCACAGTTTATTGGTCAGCATTATGTATAAACTCACCCAACTATAGTTTATGGCTATGTGTAACCCAATGACAGATTTTTTTAGAAAAAAAACCCCTTTGATGGCTGTCATTTTGATTTAGCAAAAGTTCTATACAGTTTGTTCAGCTCTGAACTTTCAACTTAATTATCATGGCTGCCTTGAAGTTTATTGATTTTGATGGTTTCTGGGATCTAGCAAGGACAGAAGAAATGAACTCAGCTGCTGAAATATCTCAAAACTTTCCTCAACTAGAATTTTTCAGAATGCTCAGCTCTAGAATTAGAGAACCCTGTATATAGAATTTGAGGCCACTGTTTTGTGAAATGGGATGTAATTTAAGTCATTGGTAATTTAAGCATTTGGGCCAGGCAGTTAGATGAGATCTGTTTCTGATGTGTCTTATTTTAGGGGTTATTATTTAATCAAGCATCATAGGTTTATTATGCTGTTATGATTTCAATCTTGATATGTTGCCCAAATTTACTGCAATGAGATGGTGGCTTTATAAGTTGTTTAAATAAGTAGTTGTTGGTCAAACATAGCCAATAGGTCCTAATCATTTGCAATATATATAAATTGTGTTACTTGAAAAATACTAATGGATTGGAACTCTCAGTGACAATCCAGATTCCCAGATATTTTAAATAACATGATGGATCTATACTGGTGTATACTATTTTTTTAAAGATAATCTTTATCTTAAACCTTCCAAATAATCTCATCTATGACAGGGTAAATTCTAGAACACCCTGACCGTGTATCATGAATTTTGATCAGCCAAAACAAGCAACCACCACAGACTTCAGTTTTTGAGCTATTTCACTTCCTTCTTGCTACCTCTCTTTCTCTGTTTCAAAATGGGACTGGAACTGCATTCACTGGCATGAATTGTCTTCTCATTTATTCAGCATATATTTTCACAAATGAAGAGTTAGGATACTACTATTTGTTTCCAATACTTTTCTTTCATAAGGAAATTTGTTCTGAATCAATTTTTTTTTTAAAAGAAGCATGTAGTTTAGCCTGAAAAAAAAGTATTTAATTCTTACCGCATACAGCATAGTGATAGTGACATTAAGCTTTAGAATAGTAATATGTGTTTTTAAAAATGAAATTAGGACCACCCAATTTCCTAATCGCAGTACCCTAGCACATAGACGGCCCATGGTCCATTACATTTTCCAACCTATTAAGCTGTATTCACACACCAATATGTGCCTTGGAAATGGGTGCTTTCTCTTTCTTGCCTCTTCCCTTTTCATTCTGGCTTCGGCACAATGATCCTGATTAGTTCAAATCGAAGAGAGGATCTGGGGACCACCTGAAATGGGTGAATTACAATTCCCAATATTCTCATCATTAGCCGTGTTGGCTGGAACTCTTGGGGGTTGTAACTCTGCCACCTCAAGAGGCCAAAGATTCCTCACTCCTTCTTTAAAGTCTAATTCGCTTTTTATAGCATATTTCCACAGTTACAGTGCAGTTAAAACTGACATTCAGGTGTAATTGGAAAATGTGATCAAGCTCGGCACCTGGAAGATTGTGCCGAAATAAGGAAGAAAAGGGGGCAAATGTAGTAGGAATGGAGCCAAAGATTATCCCCAACTCACTAGGTTATTTGGCTAGCCAGAAAATATGACTCCAGACAAGCCAGAGTTCTCCAATATCCCAGCCAAAGCTGTATCTTTACTGTCCTTTGAAAACTCCAGTATTATTATCGCAGTACTTTCCTCAACATTTTTAGGCCAATATCATTACTAGGTTAGGAGGAATAAGCAATAGTTCCCTGACTATTGCAGCTCACACTTGTAGCATTTATCTGGTTTGGTCTCCAGAAGGAAGTTGCTGATAGGTGAAAATCAGAAAATATAGGTCAGATTTAGCCGCTAGGCAGAATCAGGGGAGAGCCTGCAGTCATCTAAACATCATTAGATAAGGAAAGTTATGGTGCCCTCAGGCAAAGCGTGTCAGTGATACCCCCGGTGCTTCATAGCTTCTTTACCTTTGCTACCAGAAGTAGGTCTGTATGTCCTTTTCCTTCAGCTTGCACCATTCCTCACCCCTTCCCCCATGAACTCACTGCTAATACAACCTCCTGGTCAAGGGTGAGTTCATTAAAAGCAGTAGACTACATTCTAAGCAAAGCATGCAGTTGAATTTCTTCAGTGTCACATACTTACATAAATACTGGCTATGGGCGCATAGATGTGATTCCAATTAAGAGAAGAAATTGTCTTATATTGCCTCCAGAAGTTGTGGGTGCTCCATCACTGGAGCATTTTAAGAAGAGATTTATTTAGAATGGTATAGGGTCTTCTCTTTGGACAGGGCGTTGGATTAGAAGACTTCCAAGATCCTTTCTAACACTGTTAGTCTATATTCTATATTATTTTAAGTTAGATGACAACTTCCCAACTCTGTATTGTCTAAAAATGATTACATTTGGTTCTTTGGCAAGATTGGCATATATGAGCTGCAAAATTCAGACGACCACAAGATGGTAGCAAAAGGTTAGAATTGTCTGTATCTTTGCTGCCATCTGGTGCTCACCTGGATTATTGCAGTTCAAATATTGGAATCCTGCTTTTGGGAGCCTAATTCTACAGATGATGCCGAAGCTGACTTCCAAATTATATGCTGTCACTGAGTCATAGTTGTTTCCATAAAATCAGGCATGAGAAGCGAATGCTAATAATATATATCACCAATGCAGTTCTGGTAATAAGACATATCTTCAGGATGTTGCTATTTCTTTGTCCCTTAAGTAAGTTTTCCAAACTCAGCACTTACTTCCACCTTAGTGATGTGGTTAACATAAAGACACCAAACATCTTTCACAAGTACATCCATCACAAGTAGATACATCTCTCTCTCTCCCTCCCTTTCTGTCTCTCTATCTTTCCCATAGAGAAACGCTAGAAAGCTTCTTTTCACTTTCCTCTGAGCTATATTTTGTGATCGAGAAGATGTATAGAAATCTACTCCTCCCTGGAAAAAAAAAGTTTCACAAAATATTGCCCAAGAATTAAACAGGAAGCAATATTGATCTTTTTTTTAATTTTTTGAGTCTAAATATATATACAAAAGGGGCATCATATACAGTAATCTTGGAATATTCCTCTATCCTGGCCTTGGTAGCCCCTACATCTACAGCAGCGTGGTCCCACCAGTGAAAAAACATGCTGGGTGAAGCACAGAGAAGCCTGAGAAGTTTGAAGCCCAGAGCTTCCAAGTCTGCAGTCTCTGGTTTGGGGCAAAGACTCCCCAGGGCTGGAAACTGCTGTCCTGTCCACACTTTTCTGCCGCCTTAAGTTACAGCGGTTGGAAAGGGAGGGGGGGGGAGGCTATTTTCTCGATAGCCGAGACCCTTCCTTAGAAACGCTTAGCTACCCCAAGGATGAATCGTTTAAGACTAGGACGGCGCCCATTTCTGTCAGCAAATTCTGGCGCTTCCTCTGCCACTGCCCCTCCCCCCACCCTCCCTTTAAAACTCCATGTGGGGTAACTTTAACGAGCTCCATTACATGAGCATTTATACTGCAGGTTTGACGAGCAGGGGAAGCGTTCCGGGAAGACAAGAGTGGAAGGGAGAAGGGACCTCCTCGCTCGCCTCCTCTCCCTCTCCCTCTCCCTCTCCCTCTCCCTCCCTCTCTCTCTCTCCCTCTCTCTCTCCCTCCCTCTCTCTCTCTCCCCCTCTCTCCCCCCCTCTCTCTCTTTTTGTCCTCTCCCGCAGCGGTCTTGTCCCTTTATGTTTTGCAAATGGGCGCTTTGAATTAAAAAAAAAAAAAGAAAAAGAAAAGAAAAAGCAGGAGGAGGCGGCCGCGAGGAGAGGGAGCGAGAGAGAAATGGCAGACATTCCAGGGCCAGCCACTGGTTTTGTTCTCCTCGCTTACGGCCTTTGTCCTGAACTCCCTACCCCCCTCGGTTTCCACAGTAATGAGAAAGTATGGCCACCCCGCGCTTATTACCATATCAATCTCCTCGAGCCCTGCCTGAGTCAACCGAAGGAAGGAGGTGGGAGGGGGGGGGATAGAAAGAGCCCATAAAGGCTGCTAAGGGAAGAGGTGGAAAGTGCTCCTTCCTGGCCCCTCCAGAATTTGGGGCCCAGGAGTTGTGTACTGACGACAACGACCCGAGAGGTCCCGGCACCACCCACCCCTCATCGCCGCCCGAGAAAGTCCTCCCTCCGTCTCTCTCTCCCTCCCTCCCTCCCTCCCTCCCTCCGCGCTTTTCCACACGGATGGAGCGCAGGTAAAGGTCCCCTTTTGATGCCCTTCGCGGCTCCTCATTGGCTGGCCGGCCGGCGGGCCGGCGGTGCCTGCCACTGGCCGCTTTGTTCTCTCGGACCGAGCGTTTCCTCCCGCTTGGCCGCGGCTCTGCAGCAGCCCGAGCCCCGTAAGCAAGTACGGGTATAGCGGCGGCGGCGGCGGCGGCGCAGCGACTCTGGAAAAGGCGAGCGAAGCGCCGCGTTGGAGAGTTGAGAGGAGGGAAATGAATGACAGGCAGAAGGAGCGAGCTCATCACTGCGGGCTGCAAAATGAGATTGGGGGGGGGGGGAGAGAGAGAAAGCAAGAGAAAGAGAGAGAGAGAGAGAGAGAGGCTGTTCTCTCGGCAGCACCCCCTCCCGCTGCTCGTCCGGGCAGAGGGAGGGTGGGCGGGCGGGCGGGCGGAGGAGAGGCAGGCAAAGGAAGCCGGCGGCCAGGGGGCGAGCGGGTCCCTTCTTCACCTCTGCCAGAGAAGACAGGACGACAGTAGAGGCGGCGGCAGCACCGGGGACTGTCCGCAAAAAGGCGCTCAAGGTAGGAGTCCGCGTCTCCCCCACCCCGCTTGTTCACGCACCGGCTGCCGCTCTGGCCAGGTTCGCCTTGCCTTTGCCCAGGTGGCTGAGGGCGACTTCCCAGCTCCGGGGGTAGAGCAGGTTTAAACGCCTCTTTATTATGGGGAGATTGAACTGTCATTTTTTTTTTCTTTTTCGGAAAGCTCCAAACACCGGACCTCGTGTTGGGTTTTTTTCCCCCCCGCTCTCTCTCTCTCCTGCGAAGAGCGAGTCTTCAGCGGGAAAGAGAGGAGCCCCAGCCTCTCTCTTTTTGGGGCGTGTTGGTGCTTCGGAGCCGGGAGTCTCGGGACCGATCTTGCGAAGGAAGGCTGAGGCGGGGAGCGGGAGCGAGGCTTCCAGGTCTGCGGAAAGGGAGAGCGGGGAGAGAGGTGCTAAGAGAGGGGCCAAAGACGAAGAGGGCGGTGGGTGTGTAAGAGAGGGAGAGAGAGGATCCTTGATGCGTCTGAAGCTCTTCCTTAAGCCGACTCGCAGCCCGGGAGGAAGATGCTCTGGGTAGCAGCAGCAGATCTCTCGGGCATTGTTGGGGAAAGGGAGGCTGTGCACCCCACAAGAAGGGGCAGGAAGGCGCGTTCAGATGGGCAGCCAGAGAGTTTGAAAGTAGGTTTAAAAAAAAATAAATTCCGGGGAAGCGTTAAGACTCACACTCGGATCAGCAGCTCTGAGACGTTGGATCCCGAACTAACTTTCTTTCTTCTCCTGAGCTTAAACTCTCACTAGCGGGATCCCTTTTCCGCCTCCCTCTCCACCTCCCCACCCCCCCCGGTCCTTCTGCTTGAGTCGGGTCTTTGGAAAGGTAACCACCATGTCGGAGCAGGGCAGAAACCTATAGCAGCCGGCGCTTCTTTTGCTTTATAAATGCAGGCACAAAAGATCGAAAAATGTTACGATGCGCGAAAAGTGCCCTCGGGAGAGGCTGGGGAGCATCAGCGGGCTTCCTTTTTCAATCTCGGAGGAGAAAGCTTGGTGCCGGGCGGGGGAGGGGCGATAGCAGCATCATTACCTCACGGTGGAGATCCTGGTTTTGATTTATTCGGATGGAAGGTGTTGATCCCCCCCTCCCCCTTGGGTCAGCTACGTATAAGTAGAATAGTTCAAATTAACTGCAGTAATTAAACGGGGGGGGGGGGGGGAACCCGTCTGAACATACTTTCTGATACGGAGCGCCCTAAACTCTCCAATAGTATCTGGTTTTATGCCAAAGGACCACATTCTGATCTTAGTTTGCATTTTATGGCCATTTCATCCTTGATGTTAAGCAAGTCCTTTTGACCTAAATGTTTGTAATTAAAATCAGAATTTGGCCACTTCCTTGGCAGTTCTATCTTTTCTTCTTTCTGAATTGAGATTTTTGTCTAAGATATCTTTCTGAGCGTTTGCTAATAATATTAACATTCCTCTTTCTCTTTCTCTGTTTTTGTATGTGTTTGTGTCTCTCTGTTTTGTATGTTTTCATAAGTTATCTAGAAGAAAGAACATAACCTTCAGTCAGGAGCCTCTGCTCCCACATACTCATATTGCTTACTATTCCAAGTTGTAGGAACGTTTGCAATGCTAGAGAAAGCTCCGACACAATAGACTCTTTCCTTAGAAGTGTGCTTACTTTGAAGATAAAGGGGAAAGAAGCTAAACTGAAAATTGGAACACAATAATGTTTTAGTATAAAAGGCACATTTTAAGAAAAAAATTCATGCAAGGTCTAGACATGAGTAGAATTCAGGCTTTGGGAATCCGCTTTTTACATTTTTTTTTAAAACCACAGTGCCTGTTATTTGGAAGTTGATGCAAAAGGTATATATCGCTATAGGTATTTTCTTGTATTGAACACGGTAATCTTTCATATCAGAACATAATGGCACTCGTAGTTCTTTTACATATAAACTCACTCTTGGTTCCCCAACTTTTTTTTGGCAATTTAATGTGTGATATGGTATAATTCCAATCAATCTTTTGCCCATTCTTATTCTAGGGTGTGGGAGGACATCCTGATGTAGTCAAATAAGGATCTATCTATCTTAGAGTTTGATCATGCATAGATAAAAGGACCTGCTCTGGTGTTCAACCTGTAGATTTGCCTAATAATCATTCACAGTAGGCAGAAGTTAGAGAAGTCTTTCAGTAATCACAATATGTTAGACAAGCAGCCTTGTGAGTAATTCAGTCTGCATGTATGTCAAGGAGAGTTCCTTTTTCAAAACTGCATTTTTTTTTTTTGCTGAACCCCAGTCATTTATAGAATGTCGGGAACAAAATTTGAACATTTGTTTATTGATATGCGAAAAGTACAGTAAGTAGCAATGTCTGTGTAAATAATGAAGACTATCTTGGCCACAGTATGCGCTTGTCTTATCAAGCCTCCATATCACTTCAATTCCACATTGGCGACTCGTCTCTCCTGTAAAAAAAGAAAAAGAGCTCATTCGTTTTTGTGGTTTGAAACTGGTTTGAAATAGAATCCTTGAGGAACAAAAGAGCCAGAAGCACTCGAAGCCTCCTCCTAGGCACTGACACTAAGGAGTGTATCAAGGTTGCTTGTTGGAAGCTTAATGTCACTTAGAAAATGGGCTCTGTCCTAAAACAAGCAAAAGAGAGTAGTTCCCCGATTCATCATCAGCATTAATAATCTTTCATTTAATAAATTTAAGGGGACTAGCTCAGGTATATGCTGTTCTTTGTTTGCTAACAGAGGCATTAGTGTTTGCATTAAAATCTCAGGCAGC
This sequence comes from Ptyas mucosa, assembly GCA_012654045.1. NCBI lineage: Eukaryota > Metazoa > Chordata > Lepidosauria > Squamata > Colubridae > Ptyas > Ptyas mucosa. The sequence goes on along the minus strand of WNWU01000041.1, from coordinate 9,921,399 downwards.
GTTAACAATAAAACAACTTGTAAAAAATTATGAGAAGATGGAAAGATTCCTTTATAGCATCTAGGACTTTATATGTCTCCCATTATGTGTTTCAACCATCACTGGTAAGAATGATTGCATATGTTAAGGATCAGATACCAAGTACCAAGATACACTCAGTGTTCAATGCTTTATTGTCTGTCCTTGAACCAGGGGATTCCTGTAAACTATGTTTCGGTAGGAGGATTCTATTTGTCTAGATATGAAATGATTATTTTCACGTTCTAGGAAATGACAGATAAAATATAATTGTATAAAATGATTGTGCATTCTGAGATTCTCAGAGTTCAGCATCTGAATTAGGTCACCAGACATAACAATATCCCCTGATATTTGGGTGTTGCAGAAGCATGAGGAAGGAAGAGATCAATCCCCCCCCCCCAAATAGTTACCCACAAAAGTTGGAGCTGTATGATCCCTGGAGTGGGGGAAAGCAATATGACACTGCTGCAATTATATGCATGACTAGGATGTTTTAGAAGAACAACGCCACTGTTTATGGGCATATAAAAAATAAAGCAGAAGGCATAGAATTTATTGTACATTGCTGGCAGTAATAAAATGCAGTATTTTCACTACAGCAAATCAGCAATTGGATTCAGGAATAGACCCTGAATATCATCATATTAGAGACAAACTATCTATGGGGGGGGAGGTGTTTTGTTTTGTTTTTCTTAATTGTGCCTTTATACTACTTTCCTATAATGTCTTCTGGGTAGGTTAAATACTACGGAGGGAAACTGCCCATGTCATTATTTACGGGGCAAAGAGCCAAGTTCATTTCAAGTCTGGCTCTAGAAAGTTAGTATAATAAGCTTGAGAGGAGCTTAAATCGGAGAGGTCATTTTTCATGCAGAGTATTTCCAGAATATGCCTTCCCATTAAACTGATCCAACTTGCAAATAAATAAATAGGTCCTCTCATTATGCTAACCCAATGTATAAAAAGCAGTGGTTCTTACCAGCATACTTGCCTAAGCAGAGGTTCTGTGTCTGATTATGATTCTTACTTATCACAGTTCACCAAGAAAGCAAGACTATGTTAACTTCATCAACATTTTGGGGCACTGTTTAATTAACATATTATTTAGACCTCTTCCTTCTTCTGGGATATGCAGCTGGTAATTTAGCCTATAATTTTTTAGTAGGTTTGTCTGAAAGTTATGGAACCTGAAACCTTTTTGTTTCAACTAAAGACTAATTCCCAAAAGTATTTATTCCAAGAAATCCATAACCTTTAAGAATAATAGAGTCATTATTCTTGTATTTTATCTCAGTATATACAGCATTTCCATTGTTAATTAAAAGTAAAACATTCATAAACTTGATTGTACACTTCCTAACAATTTAAATATACAATGACCAAAATATATGAAGATGCTAAGAGTTGAACTCTACTGTTAGTACAGTATCTTCCACAATACCGCACAATATATATGTACTCTGATCACTTCTCTGATACCTTCAAAATCTGTACTGATTCTACACACGTTAAGAAACTTATTACAGCACACCAATAATTCCCTGGATTCTAATCATTTTTTCATTGAAATGTAGTTATCGCATAGTCTTGGTCCTTACATTCGCATTTCTTTTTTTCTAACTTTTCAGGATCTTCTTTTTCTCTTCCTTCATATGAAATTGGTTTCACTGGCTACCTCCCTTTTCTTTTTCTCCTCTCTAAAGAGTGCTTTCTATCTCTCACTTGCACTTTCTTTCTCTTTAGCTTGCTTCTTTGTTTTAGCTGGAAACTTGCTCCCTTTAACATCCCCTTTCTCCAGGTATTCTGGTAAGTATTTTTTTTTTAAAGAATCTTGGAAAAGCAAGTTACTTACAAGCTGATACAAGGACCAACAATGAGTTTTCAATTGTTTTCCTATCTGGATTCTTTGGTCAGCGGAAAGATGGCTTTTCCTCAATATAACTAGATTTTTCTGAAAACGGGAAACCAAATAAAGGACGGGTAGAGTTTATGGATGTAGGATAACTGTTGTATCAGCAGCAGCAGCTTTCAAAAATATGGAATTAAATGAGTGACCGCCCAAATATCTGTGTATGTTTTATGTTTCCCTGTGTTTGTGTTGGGTAGATATGCTTTCCTTGCTGTCTCCTCTATGATTATTTTTAGTTTGTTTTAGTATTTTATTTGAACCAACTTGACATTCTTGCAATAATGCTTCATTATGGCTTCATGAAAGCTTTTATTTGTGTTTCTGTGTCAATTCTTATTAGCACTATTTTCGTCTCTTCAACTGAACTTCTTTGCTTATGCTATAAGGTGTAAATTTTTGTAAAGTCAGAGTCTTATGTTTAGCATCCTTAAAAATCAAAGCCAGCTAGTATTTCTAAATCTATTTAATTTCCTCTGCAGCATTTGTGCTACTTTCATATTAATATGCTTGCTTAACCTGCCTTTTCATTATGTCTGAGCAATTATCTAGAATGTTGTCCTCTAGTATGTGATTGTGTGTGTAATGTGTACCTCTGTATTGATGTTTGTTGTACATATAGTGATGTGTGGATGCAGGAATTTGGCCTGGATGTTGATTCTCAAGAGGGAATCCCATTTCCCCTTGAGCAGAAAATGTGAAAAAGAATTGTTTTGTTTGGGCTCTTTCTTAACCTTTATAAAGTACACTGATAGTTATAGATACACTTTTTGCAGTTAAATTCCTTTTCTCTGCTGACTATGGCTTCAAATAATTCAGCAAGAAAGCAGCCTAATGGAATCTGAGAATCATGATAATAAGTCTTTGTTTTTAACTTGAGGAACGAATGAGTAATTCTATCATTACCCTTTATCTGATACAGAGGTTGAGTTGGGAATATCAATAAGTTTTTAATGAATCTTCTGTCATCACAATGAGACATGGCCTCTCAAAATTAAATCAAATGCGCTGGATTGCCAATGTTAGTCACGTATAGATGGTGGAAAAAGTGACCATTATTTTCCTTTAATATTATAGCTGATCTATTATTCATTAGTGCTATGATTACTTGCTTTTAATTTATCATGTATTAAGATGCAATGCTGTGTTAGACACCAAGATTATTATTAAAACCAAAGTATATCATCATTGGCAATTCCCCCCCTTCTGCACATATTCAATTAGATCATCCATGAATAGTTTGGATTCACAGGAGCAGAGGGAGGGATTATAAGGGCACTAGTATTTCAGTCAGTGCCTTCAAAAGATTTAACTAGAATTGAATCTAAAGATAAAAAAAAGCCCCAAACAACAGAGACTAGGTTTTTCTTTGTACTAAGTATAGCTGCTGAGCTGTCACTGCTGTGGGGAGCCTTTTGTGAGATACCATCTCATTGTCTGTGCAAGCTAATACCTGGTGTCTTTCTCTTGCAGTCTAGTCCTCTGCTCATGGATAGCTCAAAGAAGGAAAATAAAGGACAGGGGAGGAGAAGGACTAAAAAATGCAGACAGGTCAGGCTCCCTCCTAAGTTTTAGATCCAATCTGCTGCATAATAGCACAAAGGCGCTATGTCAGAAAGCATATGTTAAGCTGGTCAAAAGCAAGGAAGACTTTTTCCCTCTTAGAATAACAGAAACCAAGCCCAACTAAAGGCTTCCTTTAATTTAAAAGGGCCAATTTTCTTTAAAGTCAAAATTATACCTCCCTATATGTGAAGCCATTGGAAATGCTCACTTTCAATTACAATGGGAATCAAGGCTTAATTCTAATGTTAGCAAGTTACTGCAGCACCATTTCAATTTAACAGATTAAATGCAAACCATATACTGTGTCAAGAAATAATCTACTAAAGCATGCAATTGGAGGGGGAAATCCTACAATGAACATTTGGATTATTTTGAATTAGTTTTTATCAGTATTACTTTTAAGTTTTCTTTAAGTTTACAGGCACCTCATGTACAATCTCACAACTTTTATATTGCACATTATAAGCATTTCTCCTCTGCAACATCAGCAATGGGGATGTGCATATGTCTCATCCTCCCCCAACAGAAAGCAGTCCAGTAAATCTCCCTAATGAGTAACCTTTTGTGCAGAATATTTGCTACTGTTGCTGGTGGAGATGCAGTGTCTGCATTTGCTACAATTAGAGTAAGCATCAGAGCTTATTTTTGTTTACACCGTGGAATCAGTTTCACCACTTTAAATGGCTGTGGGTGAATTTAATTGTTGTTAGTATTCAGAATGTTCTACATTCTGTGTGACCTAAGGAAAGTTAACAAATGAGTTGTGAAATGCTAGATTATTGAGTACAGTTACAAAGGGTTTTGGGGTTGTTGTATTTAAATTCAATTAATTTGGCACTTAAATATGTTAAAAACACACATTTTTAGTGCTCCAATATTTGAAATAGTTTGCTATGTTCTTCACAAACAACGTCAAAAGAAAACTAGTATTGTGTCCCTATTACAGATAAGGAGGAACATTGAGAGTAGGGTGAGAAAGGAAGGAAAAACAATGTTGAAGGATATCTGGTGAGTTAAAGAAATAAGATAATCTATTTGGAGGACACCTATTTAGGGATGATGGGTTCATTCTGTCAGCCACTTGGCTATGCTACCATAACCACTTGCTAACAAGACACTTGGTTATGCTACCATGTTAACTCCTCTCCTCCTCACCAAGTTACATTGAAATTAACTTTATTTAATAAGTGAAACACAACATCCATGTCTGAAGCCTTCAGGTTATCTTTAGGCTTTTTCTTTTCTTTTTGCAATTAAAAACTTTAATAATGTTCCAGATTTCTTCTTCTCGGAATCTTTTTGCCTTTTTTTTTAATCTTCTAGGTGCGTGTATTGAATTTTAATATTTTGAACATCGTGTTCATTATTTTTTCTGATGTGTTAAATTTTGATCAGTGAAATGCTAGCTCCTTTGTCTATAATTGCATTTGCTTAAAGCACGACCCTTCTCTTGCCAGAGTTGGTTTATCTATCCTACGTTTGCTCAGACAAAGAATCAGTTCCATTGTTGGTTTCTCTCCTTATTCCATTGCAAGTATATTAGCTCCCATGGAAATGAAGATGTTATAAAAAGGGGTGGAGTATAATGATGCCCATCCTTGTGCTATAAGTCAGTATCTGAATAGCTTTAAAGCTACAGCAAGGCTTGCAAAAGGAGATCTGTCATTGTCTCACATAGTTCTTGAGATGCTGAAAAATATGCTGAGAGCTAGTTCCCCCATGTCTTATCTTCAGCTAGTGCTTAAACCATTTATACTTTGAACCTTAAGTTTTGACTGTTGTCCCTATCCTTCACATTTAACCTTTTAATTCTAACCACAAATAAGTACTCTCCCCCCAAGTTTCATAAAGGTCCTCAGAATTGGAAATCATCAAAGGTTCTCTCATTCTGCTAAAAGGTAGGTCTATATGTGCCTTTAGCCAAAGAGTTCCTGATTTGCTGCCAAGACAAAGAAGTATCTCTTTCTGTAACCAGGTATGAAATATTTGACTTCCACATCAGCTATTGCATTTCTGCAGTTGCTGCATTTAATTTTTTAATTGTTCTGTTACCCTCTAGGCCAGGGGTGTCAAACCCGTGGCATCACATTTTCATCATGTGATGTATCACGACTCCCCCCCCCCGTTTGCTAAAATGGGTGGGCATGTCCTAAAACAGGATGTGACTCATCTGGCCCACAGGCTGCAAGTTTGAAACCCCTGCTCTAGGCCCTAGAGTCTAGAGTAAAAACAGAAAGATGGCTCTTACTCTATCTTGGTAGCCCAAGCCATTATTGTGCAGCAATAATGTCTTGGGCTACCAAGCATAATTTAAAACCACATAAGTCTTCCCTGAGATGTGGCTGTGCTGCAAAACCCTATTTTGCTTACCTTCTTTACAAAGTATGAAAGTGGCATCAAATATTTTAAAACTCGTGTTGGGTTGAAAGACGTTGGGTTGATATGAAAGGGTATGTTGGGTTTATTCCAGAGAGCCATTCCTTTCCAAATCAACAGTTTGATTCGGTAAATATTTACTTCCTACTACTGTATGTTAAAATCTTCCATTTTTGCAGGTTTAAAATTTTTTCATCATATCCATACTTTATACAAAATTCTTGGTGATTTTTATGACTCCTACTTACGGATAAAAGAAAGGAAAGCAGTAATGAACTAATCATACAGTCTTGCATTACTACCCTGTGTCTATTTATCCGAGAGCAAGCCACACTGAATGGGCTTATTTTTTTAATAAGCAGAAGTAGAATTGGACTGTTTAGATTATGTGCCTAAAAGACAACTTTAGATAATCTGGCAATATGTACCAAGATCTCATAGATCTCATATCTGGGAATCTTAAATATAAAAAGATAAAGGGAACAAACATGACAGAATTCTGATTGCCAACCAAAAATGAAGACCAGTTACTCAGTTTCCATGCAAGTTCAACACTGCAAAGTAAATTCATTTGCAGGGGAAGAGTTAGTAAGAGCTTTGTACATCAAGGTGTCACTATATGTAGGAAAACTGAGCGCAGCTCAAAACAGAGCCACAGTAAACCCATCCTCAATTCAATTGTTATTAGACAATTTGTATTTAGGCAGGTCAAAACTTGCTTTAAACCACTGCTGACCTGTGCAATAAAATTGGCTTAGGAGAAAACTAGTTATTACATATAATTTCAGAGTATTTGGACAATCCAAGTTCAAGATGTTACTTTCTTGGTAAGACCTTTCATTTCTAAAAAAATTGGGAAGAGGTACTAGTGTCAGTGTTTCCCTTCAGTACACCTATTCTGTCATTTAAGGGTATGGATACTAATAGAACATTAATATGGGTCTAAGATTTCTTCTGTTTGTTTACTCTGAAAGACACACTGCAGATACAAGATTAATCACATCTCTCCAAATATTCTACTCTTTCGGCAGTCTTTGAACTTCCCTCTCATCTGGTCTCATGAAGTTTTCTGGTCTTCCCTAACCAGAAAAATTATTTGTTTGGAAATTTTCCCAGAGTTCCTTGAAACAGTCCTGAGCCTTTGGCATCTATTCCAACATGGCTAGGTAAAGCTGCTAGCTATACATGTATATGTATCCCAAAATAATTTAGTTGCTTGGTTTGCTTCCACTTTTTCCATTTTGTTATTCTAAACAAAGAAATTCCACCTTGAACTGAATCTCAGGTTCAGACCTAAATCCCTGAAGAAGACTGGCAGAAGGAAGAAGACCAGATTAAAGTTGCATGAAGGCAAAACATTGTTTAAGTCAGGGGTCTTCAACCTTGGC